>CAPT01000066.1:0-12194 GCA_001039675.1 Nakaseomyces delphensis CBS 2170
CCGCGCCCCCCGTACCCCCCCGCCGTCCTTTGGCGCCAACCCTGTCGTCGTGTACGAGTAATAAAAAAAGAAAGAAATCAAAAAAGAAAGAAAACAGAAAAATATATTTTCAGGGAGGGTAAAAATTTGAAAAAAAAGAAAGAAAAAGAAACCGGGTAAAATAGGTGTAAATCCGGGTAAATTGAACGTGACCGGGTAAATCTTATCTCCGTTACCCGGAGATAAGATTTACCCGGAGATAAGTATTTAAATTCCCGGCGTGGTGTGTGTGTAGTGTGTTTTGGTTTTTTGGGCTCTGGGAAGAATCCAGGGGGGGGGGGAGGGGGGACAAACAACGGGACTGGTGAGTGGTAAACATCTTTTTTTGTACTCAGAAACCAGTGCACAAGGTTTTTTGTTTGTACTGTTGTTTGCTTTACTTCATAAGAAGAAGAAAAAAATACAACCATAAGGAAAAAAAAAAGAAAAGTATAGAAAGAAACAATAAAAACGTATTCACCTGACAGTAACAACTATTAAGAAGAAGATAAGATAGCGTATTGTAGTAAGCACAGAAGCCAATTGTGTGAAAGGTACGAGAGCAGCAAATAATGGAACACTCACCGACGCAGAAGGCGAAGAGGACGCGTGCGAAAGGCGAGGCGCTGAATATACTGAAGACGCAGTTCAATGTGAACCCGAACCCGAGTCTCCAGGACAGGAACAGGATCAGCGAGCTGACGGGCATGCCGGAGAAGAATGTCAGGATATGGTTCCAGAACAGGCGGGCCAAGGTGCGGAAGAAGGATAAGAGCCACGAGACTCACAGCGGAACGAACAGCGCGAACCAGACGCCCAGCATGGTGCCAATATCCACAGCCGCCCCAGCGACAGCGACAACCACAAGCACGGCGACGAATCATATAGGGGAGCAGGCGGAGCCGCCGAACAGCGGGTACATGTACAACAACAATAACCAGAAGATCGATCGGGGCGGGAGCACGTCGACCACGGATGTGGCCACGGCGGAGGCCGGTACGCCTCCGTACTTCGACAAAATACCCTTAAACCTGAATAATAACTACTACTTCATCGACGTGTTCTCCATCACCGTCGGGAGCTGGAACAGGATGAAGAGCGGCGCGCTCAATGCGTCCAGCTTGCCCATCCTGAAGGACCTCCCCAACCTGTCCCCGATCTCAATGAACCAGCTGATGGCGAACGCCACGGACCTCATGGTTGTGATATCCAAGAAGAACTTCGAGGTCAATTATTTCTTCAGCGCAATGGCAAACAACACAAAAATCCTGTTCAGGATATTCTATAGAATCAACACCATTGCCACCTGCTCGCTGAGCTTCGATAAAACCGACGAGGAGATTAACGATAACAAGCCATCGGATCCGCTGAACAAACTGGGCGAACTGAAGTTGAAGGTCAACAAACCCCCGAAGTTCGCTGTCTTCTTCCTAAACCAACCAGACACTGCGGCGAATAACCAGTGGTGTCTGTGCGATGACTTCTCAGAGGGCAAACAGGTTAACGATGCCTTCGTTGGCGGATCGAATATACCCCATACACTAAAAGGCCTCCAAGGTTCTCTGAAGGTAATGAACTCCTTAATACTCGATTATTTAAGCACTAATGACACAGTTGCGAACCCGCAACTACCCTTGCCACCAACCATGAACGCCGATATTATGCATCCACAGATGCACCCAGTACAGAACATGATGGCATACGCGGGCGGTATCCCCGGCCAGATGCCGCCACAAGCAGGCGACAGTATGCGCTCGCTGACGAACGCTGCTGGGAGCATGAGCCCCTCTGGATTCGGCGCGCCATACGCAACACTGCCGCATATCCAAACCCAACCCTCCATAGATAGCCAATACTTTATGAACCAATATAATCCACCACCCATGGGCCATGATGCAATGATTAATGGACACGAATCGATGTCTGCGTACGACCAGCACCATATGATGAACCACCATACAATGCCAGGCATTGCTAACCAAAACTCAATACTTAATAGCTATCCTGCTAATCCCATGGAAAGTATGATGGCTGGTGTAGTTACAAATTCGGATAACATGCTAGCATTTACGAACGAGTCTGGTATTTCCAATACACCAGACTTTTTAAGAAATACTTCAGAGGTTAATGATGAAAACCGTTGGGGTATATAATATTACAGCACCTAAGGTGGAAAAAATAAAAAAAAAAAAAAGAGCATTAAAATTTGTAAGAATAAGAAATATACGAATGACACATATCTTCTCATTGATACGGAAAAGATAATAATAAAACGAATTATATTCTTAAGAACTCGCCGTCCATCCCGTTGGTAGGATTAATGTGTGTTAATTTTTTGAAACCTCTCTATTACATCAAATATAATGAATTGTTTTCAAAAAGTGGTTTAATTAATGAATCAAATTATCTCATGCACCGACACTCTTTCATGTCCCTTCATTATACTATTCTAATCCATTCCATTCTGTTTTCATTTCACATTTTCCAATATTCCAAGAGAAAACAAACTAGTAGGGACTTGATTTGTAAATCGGGCAAAATAATCAGAAAGAACGTAACGTATTTGCAATACTTTATAATAATAAATATTTCTAATAACTACTATACAGTTTGTTTCTCTCTCTCTCCATTATCTTTATTAATGTCATTAATTTTTCTTTCGTTATACTACGAGACCGCTCTAAAAAAAGTCTCGGAATTAGAGGAGGAGGGACTTTTAGTCCCTGTGGCCGACAAAGTTTCATACAAATATTATCTTATTTTCCTCCCACTTTTAGAACGTATTTAAAATTCTAAATCTATAAATTTGTGAATGTCACACACATAATTTTACGTTTTTTTTTTTTTTTTTTTTTTTGGGTAGAAACCATTTATTAAATTTTTAAATTGGGAACTCTCTTCTTAGCCTTTTTCTTTTTCTTTTGTATATTCCCTTCTTTCTTACCTTTTATCCTTGTATTACCTCCACCACATATACTATTTTCAGAACTGAGATCTTTAACGATTGTATCTTTTAGTAGTGAAGCAATCTTCAGCATACTATTTGAGTCTTCTCCGAAAGAATTGACCCCAAAGCCTTTTTTCCAAGGGATAATAAATATTGAAAAGTTTTCAACCTTCAAAATACCTCTCCGTAAGTCTCCATTTTTTGTAGTTAGAATGCAACCAGGTTCTGAATTTAATCGAGTTATTAGTTTTCTGCTTTTCTCCGGATTCGTTATCCGTAGTCCTCCACATCTTGCCTTATGATTAACGACTATTGGAATACTGTTATTTTCCTTCCAATCATCCGACCCAATAAGGATCGATACTGCGTCGGTGATCTTCCACTCAGGAATGGATGGATCGATATTGTATATGAAATATGATTTTGGGATTTCTGATTCTTCTTCTATTCCTGTAGGAAAAGTAACTTCTAATGGAAATTTCTCCCACAGATTTCTGACGTCCACTTTCTTCAAGTCTTGGCTTTTAACATCCACTACATCAACATTTGTCACCGGCTTCCTGGCATTTTCACTTTTACTGTTCTCTAAAATTTCCTTCAGCTTGTTCATTATCTCATCGACCTGACCTTGATCACTTGTGACCGTAGCACCACCGATGGTACCTGCTTTCATAGCCAAAAACCGTTTCATCATTACATTTTTCGCCTCCTCTGTAACTGTATTGCTCCCACTCACCATAGAGATTATCTGGTCACGGAGTTGTATAGGTATATGCCATGTCATATCCAACATACAACATTGGCAAACATTCCTCTGGCTTGCACACTTTTTGCATATCATGGTTTTTATTATATCTGCTGATCTATGGCTTTTTTTGAAATGGTACAGCGTGTAAGGCAGTGTGCATATTTTACAGACAGTACCGTTAGATACCTGGTTCATCCGTATCTCCTCGTCTCCAGACCCCAGACATTTATCGCAGATCTGTGGGCTCTGTTTCGATTCATTTAATAAATAACTGTTCATGACTGGTTCTTTTTAGCCTTTCTATATATATATATGACGTCCGCACCATTGTTTAATTTAGCGATGACTTCCATTAAATTTTAATTTTTGGCAATTTTTCCTTGTGAAAAAATTAAATAAATAAATCAAAAATACGTCAAGTGGGTTCTGATCGAACTTAGCCGTATATACAAGACCAAATAACAACTTAGAATGAATATTTTTTATTAAATACAATGGTTCTAATACTATTTATTCAAGTGAAATGAATGTATGATACTTATTTGATGGTTTATGTTACTTCTATAATTCGTTAAGGGCAGGTAATAATACAACGGGAGGGTTCTTTTCCCTTCTTTATTTCAGTCTTTCTTCTTTTGGTGGGTTCTATAGTGCTGGAGGCAGTTATCCTGTCTGCTGAAACTCTGTTTACAGCCTACATGGGGACAGACGTGAGATTTCTCACCGGTATGGATCTTCAAGTGTCTTGAAAGGTGTCCGGATGTAGTGAACCCTGTTAGACAGACCTGACATATGTGCTTGCGTCTCTGTTCGATCTTCTGCGAGTTGTCCTTTAACTTGATTACCGAGGATCTGTCGGAGTAGACCTTGTTGTTAGGTCTTGTCATTTGCCCTAGCAGGACTTTTGTGTTCTTGGTGCTGGAGCTTCCAGCAGGAGCGTTCTTCCCGCAGGGAGGAGGCGATGTGGCTGGGGACGCTATCCCATTGTATACGTTTGCATTGGCCTGTGCGGTGGTACCAGAGGCGTCAAAGACTACTTTGATAGGTGCTCTTTTCCACTGCGCAGAAGGGGCACTGTTGCTACGTCTCTTAGCCCTGGGTTTAGTGATCCTGTTCTCTTTTACTTCTTCGACGACTGTAGCTGGAGACAAAGAAGGCGAGGGCAACGAACTTGGTTGCGGTGTCAATTCCATTGCGGTGCAGCAACTCATTCTCGGGGTGTTCAAGGAGCTGCTTGGATGGGGTGTGACACAAGACTGCAGAGTAAACCTGTTGTTGTCGAAGGCGAACCTGTTCAGCAGCGACTTCATATCATCGTCTGAGGATTTAGGGCAATTGGCTAGCGGTGGCAGCATTATGCTATATTTTTCTTGCATTTGCGACATTGATCTAACCATTGTAGGCGTGGCAGTTAGGAACATTTTTTGTAGGTTATTTAGTTTTTGATTTTTATTGATTGAATGTAAGTTTCTTTCAAAACAACTCTCCAATAATATATATATATATATATATATTTATATATGTATGTTATTGGATGAGGTGTCGCATAAACACTTAAACGGATCAGAAAGCCCAACAAGTTTCGTTTGAAATATGTATTGTTACAATTGAACGAAAAAACATTGTAACTGCGGGGGGGAGGAACCTTTTGTTAAGTGTAATAACCAATTCCTCGGCGTTTGTGGTGCTTTTACATTACACAATGGGGTCTACGAAACCAGGGAGAGGTTTGTTGCGTGTGGGAATGAATATACGGTAGGGAGGGGGAGAGACGTGTCGTTAAGAAATATAGAAGCTTAACCTAGCCCACAGGGACAAGTGTACCTTGTTGAGTTTTCTTTTGATTCACGCCAGTTTTTATTGTTAACAATTCTATCGGTGTTTCTAAAAATTTTCAACTTACGAGAGCAAAAAACAAACTTAAACGAAAGTAAAGAAAGGTTGTGTAGGGAGAGTATCTAAGCCTCTCTCTCTCTCTCTCTCTGAAAATAAATCTGTGATCGTTTAATAGTTTTAAACCAATCGGGAAACTAAGGGTTCGGTGTCTCGTTTACATCAACTGCCTCAACCTGAAAAGAGTATTACAAGGTAATATTATATTATAGGTATCAATAAAAAAGAATAAATTAGCATAAAAAAAAAAAACAGTAGATAAAGAGCTTATATAAGGGTGGGGGGAGAAAGCTGCGATACCTCAATAGTCTATTAAAAATAGTCTGTACACCTCTTTAAGACCAGCTTTCTTTATTAAAACTTCACCGTATTAGTAAATTTCTTTTTTTTTTGTAAGAAACAACATCTGAAGTGTGGAAGATAAAATTAGTAGTACAAAAGGGAATAAAAATAAAAAGAGATTTATAACATGATCTTTAAATTCATAGCAACAAGGCGGCGGCACCGGCAACCAAGGCACCGGCTACACCGGCCTGGACCTTGGCGACGCCGTTCTTGGACTTGGTAGAGGAGTGGGAGCCACCCTTGGTACCGTTGGTAGAGTTGGAGCCGTTGGTGTGGTTGGAGCCCTTGGCACCGGCGACGGCGGTGGAGGAGGACTTGGCGGAGGATCTCGAGGAGGATCTAGCGGCTGAGGAAGAAGCGTTTCTGGAGGCGGAACCAGCGGAGCCGGCGGCGACACCGGTACCGTTAGCGGCGACTGGAGAGGAGGTGTCGTTCATGGCCATGGTCATAGCTCTGGAAGCGGAAGAGACGACAGAAGAGGCGGACTCGACAGCAGAAGAAGCGGACTCAGAGACGGAAGAGACCGACTGGGACTCAGAGACGGAGGAGGCAGCAGAAGAGGCGGCGGAAGAAGCAGCAGAAGAAGCGGCAGAGGAGGCAGCGGCAGAGGCGTCGCTGCCGGAGCCGGCCTTCTCCAAACCTGGCAAGAGTCTGGAGGAGTACCATGGCAGCGCGGTGACGGTGTTGAAGACCATGCTGAAGTCGACGTCGGTCAACAAGGAGGTGTAGGCGTCGTCGGTGTAGGTAGCGACCTGCTGGTAGAGACTTAGCAGCTGTGGAGGGATCTGGAAGCCGGAGTCTGGGTTAGTCTCGAGACTGATGTAGTCAGCCAAGTTAGAGTGGATATCGTTGACGATAACCTCAATACCTTGCAGCTGGGCCTCGTTTTGGGCACTGGCGTACTTGACAGCAGCGATGGCAGCGACTAGAACAGCGAACTTAGACATTATTTATTTTGTGTATTGTATTGATGTTTTGATGATTTTTTTTCTTCTCTGGAATAGAAGATGTGTAGATACAGAAGCGAGAAGAGAGCAAGGATGTGTGATGTTTATATATGGTTATTTTTTTTTTTCACCATGGCCATGGTCTTTGGCCATGGCCTTGTTGAGAATTACGAACGTGGCGTCGGAGGGAAAAGGTCTCGAACTTCTCTTATTTCCCGGTCGAGCAAAAAAAACTGAAGAAAAAATTTTCCTTTTTCTGCTTCTGTGCGGCGCGTTCTGGGGGAATTCCCCTGTGTTTTCCCAAATTCCTGACTCGTTTCTTCTTGTCCCGCAGAGCGAGAAACCCGAAAACAGCAAAAGCGGGCGACTGGGCACAGACGCGGCCGGAGAGAAGAGAATGTTTTTTCGCGTTCTCGTCGGGAGCGATGTGTTTGTTTATTTCGCGCATTTGTCCCTGCCCCCTCCGCTCCGCCGATAGAGAGACGACGCCTCAAAAAGAACAAAAAAGGAGACGAGACGCGTAAGGAATAAATAAAATAAAATAAAAATAAAATAAAAAAAGTTGACGCGTTCATTGCATTCGTGAGTGAAGATATAGTACATGAAATTTCATTATATAGCAAATAGTAAGATGATAATGCAGGATGTGTTTTTATTTACCATAGGAAGCGGTAGATTCGCAGCAGGAACGAGGAGTTCTTCAGCTTTTCTTTCTGTTCCTCGTCCTCTTGTCTCATGAGGTCCGGGTCGTAGATTCTCCTGTGGTGGTCGAGGTCGATCTCCGCGAGCGGCGTCAGCAGCTGGAAGTCCCGCGTCCACAGCATGTAGCCGAGGTAGAAGCAGAGCCAGATCGGCATTGCGAGGTAGTTCTCGAAGAACGAGTTGGCGTTGGCGCGCTCGTGGTTGTCGAACGGGAAGAGCGCGGTCCAGAACTGCGCGGCGAACACCAGCAGGTTGAACGCCACGCCGTACACGGAGCCGTAGATGCCGGTGGTGGCCTTGTACCCGAGCTCGTCGAGGCTGCGGTTCTGCACGCGCATCGCCATCCTGAACCGGACGTGCGAGAGCATGATGGCGGACCACGTGAACAGCTCACTCAGGCCCGCGATGGCGGCCAGCCAGGTGAAGACCTCCTCTTCCTTGGGCGACGCGGCGACGAAGCCGATGACGCCGACCAGGAGACACACGCCGAGCGCCAGCAGCGGTCTGCCCTCCCTGTCGACGTAGTCCAAAAACTTGGGAGCGTAGCCCTGTTGTGCCAGCGAGCACATCAGTCTTGGGGCGGCGTACAGCGACGAGTTCGCGACCGAGATGACCGAAAGCAGGATGACGGCGTTGATGAAGTGCGGGACGATGCGGACGTGGTGCAGCGAGGCCGCGAGGACGTACGGCGACGCGTGTGTCGCGGAACCGCCGGCGCCCATCAGCTCGTCGCTGTCGTAAGGGACGTTGAACCCGATCAGAATCATGGTCAGCAGGTAGATGATCAGGATACGGTAGATACTGCTCTTGGACGCCTGCGGGGTCGACTTCCGAGGGTTCGACTGCTCGTTCACGGAGAGCGCGAACAGCTCGGTGCCACCGTAGGAGAAGTAGCCGCTGACCAGGACGTAGCAGACACCTTTGAACCTGGACCCGCTGGTCTTGCCCGCGAACGCGCCCGGCGTGTGCCAGTACTTCCCGCCGATGTAGCCCGTGGTGCCGGCGCCGCCGCAGTTGATGACGATGGACAGGATGATGAAGCCCACGATCATGAGGATCTTGCATGTGTTGAAGATGAACTCTGTCTCGCCGTACGCCCGCACGCCGAACAGGTGGATCACCAGCAGGAAAACATAGAAGATGACGATGAAGACGTCGGAGTTGATCTTGTCGTTCCAGTACTTGACCGTGAGCGAGCCGGTGATCAGCTCCAGGGGCAGCACCGTCAGCCACTGGATGCAGAAGATCCACACCGTCGCGAACCCGAACGGCTTTGACACGAATATCGAGCTGTACGCATTGAAGTTACCGGGAAGTGTAGGGTACGTCACCGCCATCTCGCCCGCAGCCTGGATCATGAAGTACGTGACGAACGAGACCAGACCGTACCCGATGACCAGCGCCGCGGGGCCCCCGAAGTGCAGCCCCTTGGCGTTGGCCACGAGCAGACCCGTGCCGATACCCGTGCCGAGCGACATCATAACGACGTGCCGAGACTTCATCTCCTGTTTGAGCTTTGTGCGGGTTGTGATGGACTCGCGGTCGTCGTCCTCGAGGTCCATGCTCTCCTGGTCGAAGACCCCCTTTCCCTCGCCGACTTTCCCCGGTTTCGCGTTGTAGTCGTTGTCCTTGCTTCTCCTGCGCTGCGGCGCCTCCTCCGCCCTTTTGAACGAGTCGACGAACCTGTGCACCAGCCTCGTCCGCGGCTGCGAGTCCACAGACTCGCTTCCGTCGCGCCCGTCGTAGCTGGTCCTGGGGTACTCCGGGATAGTGATCTCCTCAGCAGTCCCCTCCTTCGTGGAGGATCCGTAGTTCTTCAGCTTTGAGAACATCTTTTAATTTTTTGCTGTGTATACACAAAGTATTTTGCTCTAAGGAATGTTAAGAAAATGGAAGGGTTATTGTTATATATGCAGATCACATCAGTAATACCCCGATGCCAAGAAAAAAAAAATTTTTCAGCGTTATATATTTTCTTGTCAGCGTTATAAAATTGCGCGGCCAGGTCTGGGGGGGCCCCAGCGGTGGTATCCCCTTGAACAAAGGGTCAAATGCAGCGAACAAACCGCCGGACACCCGTCCCGTGAAGTCCTGCAACGGCCAGGCCGAGGGGGGGAGGCGGGAGGCGGGAGTCCTTCTGCCTGGCCCGTCTGCCTAACGTTTCCAGTCCCTTCTGCGTTTCCCTCTGCGTTTCCCTCTGCCTGGCCTGGCCTGCCCGCTGTGAGATCCCGAGCCGAGTCTAACTCCCCCCCACCGGTACAGGTCAGAGGAGCGACGCCACGGCCCCAGAAACTGTGGTACGAACAGACCCAAAAACTGTGTCAAACCGCAGCAAACCACAGCAAATGTCGCAGCGGAGAATTAAATCTGGGGTGCAGGGTAACGCCGGGGGGGTGGGGGACAGACTCGGCCGTTATACACCGGGCCGGAGGTTGCCGGACCCGGTGTATGACGGGTCTTACCCCGGTGGCTCTCTGTGGTGCTATGTGTTTTGAGGTGGCCGACGTCTTGGGGGGAGCTCATACTATGATTCTTACACATTGCGTATTGCATCTTTGTACCGCTGTGCTGTATATTGCAATTGCATGAACCCATTGTTTCTCCCCTTCTCCTCCGCGGGTTTCTGTGTCGAGACCTGGAAAAAAAATAAAGTTTAAACTATTCTATGGTTTTAAGCTCATTGGAAAAAAAGTTTCCTCATCAACAATAGTACAAGGATAAACAGTTGAGGAAGATGGTGTGTGCGTGTCGTTGCCATGAGCACGAGAGAGGGAAACCCAGGCTGATCGTGCTGATCAGGCACGGGGAGAGCGAGTCGAACCTCGACAAGGTCGTCAATGAGAAGGTGCCGAACCATCTGATCCCGTTGACGTCACGGGGCTGGCACGAGGCGTACAGCGCGGGTGTCGAGTTGCTCAAGGTCCTGAACCTCGACGACCACAGCGAGGAGGTCATCAGGCAGCTGGACGGGAAGTACCGCGTCCAGGACGACAAGCGGACGATGCTGGCGACGATGCCGTCTCTGGGCACTGCCACCAGCGCCACCAACAGAGACACCTCTATCGTGTTCTACACCTCCCCTTACAGGAGGACGAAAGAGACACTGAAGGGGATACTGAACGTCGTCGACGAGTTCAACGAGCTCAACGTCGGGATAAAAGTGCACCCGGACCAAAAATACGAGCCGTGCTGCAAGCGGAAGCACGCGTTTTGGCCGCGCGGCACCAGCACCACCGGCTCGTCGTCCGGCGTCTACGAAAACAACATCACTATGCCGCAGGTGCCCGTCAGCGAGAACGTCGATGGGTGCTACCTGCAGTACAAGGTGAAAAACGACCCCAGGATAAGAGAGCAGGATTTCGGGAACTACCAGAACGTCGACAGCATGAACGACGTTATGAAAGAGAGGAAGAACTACGGCCACTTCTTCTACCGGTTCCCGCAGGGCGAGAGCGCCGCCGACGTCTACGACCGCGTGGCCAGCTTCCAGGAGTCGCTGTTCAGGAAGTTTGAGCGCAGCGCGAATAACCCCAAGGACATCGTCGTGCTCGTGACGCACGGTATATACGCGAGAATATTCCTCATGAAATGGTTCCGCTGGACCTACGAGGAGTACGAATCGTTTACCAACGTTCCGAACGGCAGCATGATGGTCATGGAACTGAACGAAGCCTCCGACAGGTACATCCTCCGCACAGAGATGCCGAAATGGTGCGCATAGCAAAATTTGCAGATGAAAACCAGCAATGTTTATTTATTTATTTATTTATTACAAAGTATTTTTTTAAGAACAATTTTTTTTCATACTAGGATTCCGTAGTACTCAGCCCTGGGCGCCTTCTTGTTCAGTTCTTCCCATTGAACAATGAAAACGTCGGCCAGTATATTGAGGATCTTCCCCGTTAGACTCAACGACTCCACACGCGCCAGGGACTCCACGTAGACTATATTCGAGTGGTTACTTTGCACCGGCAAGAACACTATCCATTCCAGGAATTTTAACCAAAGGGAGATGATGCAGCACGTCCCCGGTCCGTTCAGCAACGTCATGTGCGGGTGGTTCCACGACAGCAACTTCACTTCAAGGACGCACCAGAACCCGTCCAGCAACGTCCTCAGGATGGACCTCGCACTGGCAACGAGCCCGGCGCCGACCTCCCTGGCTTTCACGAACCGGTAGTAGCGCACAGCTTTGGCGTTCACCCCGGACTTGGCCATCAAGCTTTTGAACCTGGTGAGGGAGTCGGTGTCGGAGTAGCCGATGTACAGTGTGTTCTTAGTGTCCAGGAGGAAACCTTTGTGGTTGTACAGCAGCCGCAGCATCTCGCCGGTGTGGCCGCCGGAACCTAGGAACACAAACAGGTGTAAACCAGCATCACTGTGCTTGGTCTTTTTCGGGAATACTTCCGTTTTGGTAGCAGACCGCTGCGCGAAGGAGAGTATAGGAATGACAGCTATTAGTCTCCCGATATAGAAAGCAAGAACAATGAGAAGCACCGAGACAATCGCAAAAAGCATTGGGGCGAGAGAGAGAGAGAGAGAGAGAGAGAGAGAGAGAGAGAGTGTGTGTGTGTGTGTGTGTGTGTGTGTGTGT
>CAPT01000067.1:0-33742 GCA_001039675.1 Nakaseomyces delphensis CBS 2170
GGCTCTCTACAATAATACAATACTATAATGCAATAATGCAATACAGTACAATAATACAATAATATAATACTAGAATGCAATATTACGCAGTTTTATAATGTATGTTAATTGTGTTTTAATGCAATTGTTTTCTATTTTCAACTGCTCATCGTATATGAAAAAGCAAGGTACGTTTTGTGTCGATATGACGTAACATAAATTATTGTACTATACTGTACTGTTATTATCTCGTTGCATTGTATTGTCGACCCATTTTATATGGACTAGGGTTTATGCAGGAACAGTATTCCTGTCTTTGGATGCATAATGCGAAGACAATTGCTATACAACCATATTTAAATTGTTTATACCATTGGGTTCCCATTAAGAAGATTGAACCGAGACAAGGAGGGGAAGCTAGTTTATTGTTTTATAGTATTTAGGAGTATACAGTTATAGCCTGCTCGGAGTGTGATATTATGCAGTTAAGCGGGTATATAAAGCAAACGTGGAATTGGTCGGGTGGGCTTTCAGGCGGTATCGGTGGTTGTTGAGGATCTCGGCCACTTCTGGAAGAACCATACCAGACGTACAAGCGGTTTGTGCTTAGTGCAAACGATTAAGAGGTCAAGATTTAATAAGAATTAGGTCATAATATGGTACAAAACAACATTTCTTTTATTGTCCGTGAGAACCAGTGGATTATTCTGTGGTTAGATGCTTATTACTTGCATCTTTTGACCAACGTACGGCACGATATGGTGTAATTTATGATTTTTGTCGCATTGTATTATTGTATAATTGTATTATTGCATTATTGCATTATTGCATTATTGCATATTGCACTGATACACTGTCATAATACTATCTCTAGGGTGGCTATTACATACTAAAACTGGCTGTCACATACTTACAGTGGTTCTACTCGTACACGACGACATGGTCAGAAACCGAAACATGTTTCTGATTGCTGGCTTTTCCTTGCAATTTTCGACCAACTTGGGACTTTCTTTTGAGAGGAAAGAGTGTATCAGCCACTTACAGCCGCTCACTGTCCCCCCTCCCCTCCACGTAGTACTTAACTACACATTCCGTGACACATATTTGTTAACGAAATCACGTTAATTTTCGTATATTGTGATATAATATTACCCGGAGGGTCCATTACCCTTCCTCCCCCCCCCCCCCCCTCTACCCGCGGCGTCCTCGGCCCTAGGGGGGGCTGGAAACTGAGATCTTATAACAACACTATACTAGTGCTAGCAATATAATATTATCACTAAGACTATCACAATATCACTAAGACAAAAGCTTAATAATACAATGCCCGTCCTGAATTTCCACAGCCCGAAGTCGGTAAGGGCGTACGTCCAGGTGTTCGGCGATGAAAAGGGACTGTACCGACAGTTGGAGACAGACAGGATGCGCGGGATCGCGCAGGCCTCGGCGCACAGACGCTCGCGACAGTACGGCGTAAATAGGTTGCCAGACAGGAAGCCGAAGTCCTTCGCCAGGCTCGTGTGGGAGGCGTTCAACGACAAGACCATGCTGCTGCTGACCACGGCGGCAGTTGTGTCGTTCGCTCTCGGGGTGTACGAGGTCATGACACAGCCGCCCGAGTACGATCCCGAGGGGAACAAAGTCACCAAGGTCGACTGGATCGAGGGGCTCGCGATCATGATGGCTGTGGTCGTCGTGGTCGTCGTGAGCGCCGCGAACGACTACCAGAAAGAGCTCCAGTTCCACAGGCTCAACCAGAAAAGGGAGGACAGGGAGATCGTGGTGGTAAGAGACGACAAGGAGTGTCTCATCTCCATACACGACCTGCTCGTCGGAGATCTCGTGTCCCTGCAGACAGGGGACGTCATTCCAGCGGACTGCATACTGGTCAAAGGCGAGTGCGAGGCCGACGAAAGCTCCATTACAGGTGAGTCACAGACCATAAAGAAACGGCCCTTACATGAGTCCCTCGCGTTCCTCGAAAAACATAAGGACAGGGATATCGGCGACGACGGCGTCAACAATGACAATAACGACGGCGAGTTCCCCGATTGTATGCTGATATCCGGCTCAAGACTGCTGTCAGGCCTTGGGAAAGCTATCGTGACCGCAGTCGGCGTTAACTCCGTGCACGGCAAGACCATGGCGTCCTTGAAAGAAGAGACCGAGAGCACGCCGCTACAACAGAGACTGAGCCAACTGACCGATAACATTTCCGTTTACGGGTGTATCGCAGCAATCACGCTGTTCATCGTGCTGTTCACCCGGTTTCTATTCTACATAATCCCAAGCAACGGCAGGTTCCACGATCTACCGGCAGCAGAAAAGGGTAGCAAGTTCATGGATATCTTCATCACCTCGATTACAGTGATCGTCGTGGCTGTCCCTGAGGGCTTACCACTAGCAGTGACACTGGCATTGGCCTTCGCCACGACAAGAATGACTAAAGACGGGAACCTGGTGAGAGTGCTAAGGAGTTGTGAGACAATGGGCTCAGCAACAGCTGTGTGTTCCGATAAAACCGGTACGTTGACAGAAAATATCATGACCGTGGTACGCGGCACTCTTGGTGGCACCAATTTCAATGACATAGGCAGTAACCCAGCGAAATCTGACCTCGTGTACAAAAAAAAATGTTCAAAGGCCTTAAGAGAAGAGATCTTTACCAATGTCGTACTCAACTCTACCGCTTTTGAGAATAAGGACTATAAGGAGTCTAATCAATATGACTCCATAAACAAAAAGGATAAAGGCCCAAAGCCACTAATCAAGAGATTAACAAAGTCGTTCAACAAAAATAAAGCTGATGACGAAGAGAGCTTGATCAATAGCGCTGCACAAGGAAGACAAGAACCATACATCGGCTCTAAGACAGAAACAGCATTGCTAGCTTTGGCAAAGAAATCCTTCGGACTGATATTCGGTTCATTGCAATCCTATAGAAACTCCCCAGAACAAGTTGCCAACGTTGAATCAATTGTTCAGATTATTCCATTCGAAAGTTCAAGGAAATGGTCAGGGCTGGTTGTAAAGTATAAAGCTGATGACTCCGTAGATACGCCAAAATACCGTCTATTTATTAAAGGTGCGGCAGAGATAGTCTCTAGAGCCTGTACCAGTCAACACTTTGAAGGAGACAATATAGTTGATATCGACAAGGAAAAGAGATCAGATATTGAAAGGGAAATTGTAAACCTTGCTGATAACGCTCTAAGAGCAATCTCATTGGCTCACAAGGACTTTGACGTCGATAACTGGCCACCAAAGGAATTTATTGGACCAGATAATGATCACGAAGCACTTGCCACAAAGATAATCGATCCGAAGAATCCAATTCTTGAAGGTATGGTGCTGGATGCAATCGTTGGTATTCAAGATCCTTTGAGAGATAATGTTAAGGATGCCGTTGCTCAATGTCAGAGAGCTGGAGTTACTGTACGTATGGTTACTGGTGATAACCTGTTAACAGCAAAGGCCATTGCCAAAAATTGTGGTATTTTATCAACAAAGAGTCTGAATGATAGTCAATGTGCAATGGAAGGTCCGAAATTTAGACAGTTAACCGATGTTGAAAGAAAGAGAATTATTCCAAAATTGAGAGTCTTGGCTAGATCGTCTCCTGAAGATAAGCGGATTTTGGTTCGCGCACTAAAGGAAATGGGTGATGTTGTAGCAGTGACAGGTGATGGTACCAATGATGCTCCTGCATTAAAACTAGCCGATGTTGGTTTTTCTATGGGGATCACTGGAACTGAGGTTGCAAGGGAAGCTTCGGACATTATTCTGATGACGGATGACTTCTCTGCAATTGTCAATGCCATTAAATGGGGTAGGTGTG
Source organism: Nakaseomyces delphensis CBS 2170 (assembly GCA_001039675.1). Taxonomy (NCBI): domain Eukaryota; kingdom Fungi; phylum Ascomycota; class Saccharomycetes; order Saccharomycetales; family Saccharomycetaceae; genus Nakaseomyces; species Nakaseomyces delphensis. The sequence continues at coordinate 3,818 of CAPT01000067.1, forward strand.
TAGCGATCTCGATTAAGAAGTTTATTCAATTTCAACTTATCGTCAATGTTACAGCTGTTTTACTTACATTTTTTACGTCAGTTATTTCCGAAGAAGTAAAATCTGTCCTAACAGCTGTCCAGTTACTATGGGTCAACTTGATTATGGATACTTTAGCAGCTCTAGCTCTTGCCACAGATAAGCCAGACCCGAATATCATGGATAGAAAACCTAAGGGACGCTCGACACCATTAATTACCCCATCAACATGGAAAATGATTATTGGGCAGGCGATTTTGCAATTAACTGTGACCTTTACTCTATATTTCCATGGTTCTCAATACTTCTTTGGCGTTCCAAAGGATGAATTACCAGGTCACAAGCACCAACAAATTAATGCAATGATTTTTAACACATTTGTCTGGCTGCAATGGTTCACTCTATTGGTATCAAGGAAACTTGGTGAAGCAGATGGAATCAAAGATTGGAGAAAGAGAATTACTGAAGCTAATTTGAATTTTTTCCAGGACCTATTCAGAAACTTTTACTTCATATTTATAATGCTATTGATTGCAATCCTACAGGTTTTGATAATGTTCTTCGGTGGAGCACCATTTTCCATCGCAAGACAAACCAAAGAAATGTGGTTATTAGCAATTTTCTGTGGTATGACCTCCATACCTGTTGGTGCTTTGATTAGGATATGTCCTGATGAATGGGCTCAAAAGGTATTCCCAAGAAAATTAGCAAGAGCAATTCAATATATTGGTGGATTAGAATTCCTGCGAACTATAGTTCCTCCCTCTGATAGTGATGGCGATGAAGAAGAAGAAGATAATTCACGTGCGACTCCAATCTCGTCGACTGCGTATTTCTAGATCCAACATCCATTTTTCATAGTTGTGAAATTTTAGCAAGAGTTCTTGGAAAATGAACTTTACAACAGCGATATCTACTTAGAGACGTCCAGGATTGTATAATGATAAAAACTTGAACAATCAAACAAAAAAGAAGGAAAAAAAATCCATATATGTAATGAATTAACTCTTCTTACAGACACCAAGATGTCGTTTACGCAAGATGTTTTGTTTCAATAATTTCTCTTTTGTGTTTGTTTTACTTATCCAGTCAAAGATCGTTCATTAATAAGTTCATTCTAGTCTATAGATCATTTTCTATACTCTTAGTATTTAAATAATTATTGGCACTCTTTCCTATTGCCTGGACAAAATGATAATATTCTTCATGAAATGGATTTATGTCTTTTAAAACTGGCTCAAGTTCAACCAGCATGTCTATTCTCTCTAAAATTTCCCCGTTTCGCTCATCACTCGATTCTGTCTTCATCAACTCTTCAAGCGTAGTCACTGTTGTTTCTTCTAATGTTTTTAAAGCCAGCTTAAAGTCTCTTAATGACACACTCGTGGAATTTGCTCCCTTCTCCCGGCCAATTGCAACTATACTCTCCAGATACTCCAGTAACTTTAGAACCGCCGACAATCTTGATTTCGCTATATTGAATTCTTGTAAACGAGATACGATTACTTTATGTTCCTCGTTAGTGGCAGTGTTCTCCTTCTGGAGGTCCTCGATGAGATGGTCCAATTTTCGAACATCCCCCTCTAGACCTCTTACTGCATTCGCCAGTGTATCAAGATAATATTCTAATTTAGACGCACCTACGACATTAGATGAACTGCTGTCTTTGCTATTCCATGTACCTGGTAAAGTATCTGATATCTTCTCCAGTGAGTAGATTGTGCCTTCCAATTCCTTAGTTAGGTGCTCTGTGTAATAGTCCAACCTCCCCTGCAATCCTGATGCCACAGTACGTACCTCGTCGAGACCATTCCCATTCGTCTTAGACAACAGGATGTCCACAAACGCCTGAGGAATAAACTGCTCATCAAAAAACATATTCAAGATGTCATCCTCTTCCTTGGGTTCATGGTCAGCCATGTCAGCCCACACTACTTATTTTATTTTATTTTAATATAGCCAATATTGAACACTGCCAAGTATATATACAGGCCTGGATTACAAATGAGGAATATCGAGTTAGTTAACTGCACTTGATTTTTCATTTACGTTTTTTGAAAGTTATCGCTTATTTTTCACTGTTAGCGACAGCGAGACCAAAAACAGATGAGACTTTATAGAGTAATAGTTGTTATGCTTGCTACTGCTACAAAAAGGACTGATAGTTTCTAGATACTTGACCTACTTATACTTCGTAGAGACTACAATAACCGCGTTTCCCAAGTACCAATAGTTTTTCATGCTCCTTGAACCCAATATTAATAAAATGAGTAACAGTACTGTCATCGTTAACTAAGAAAGTGACTGTGGAAGGTAACAGCTTTTTACCACTGATTACGATGGAGAATGCGGTGTCTATACCACAAGAAACATAGATCTTGTTTTTATCTAGGTACAGTTTGTTCACAGAATAGTTGTTTATAATGGAGAGTTTATGTATGTATTCATTTGGTTTCCTAACATCCCATAAGGCTATAACACCATTTTCATAACCAGATAGTACTAAATTATTTGTAATTCGTAATACGGAGGTACAGGGCGACATGAAGGTATTTGGAAACTGTACCAGTTGTTGCTTTGAAGCTAAGTCGTGAAGAGCCATCGTACCGGATTCATGTCCTACGAGGATTTGCTTACCTTGTGTTCCAAACTCCAACGGATGTAATCCGGAGCTGCAGCTTTCCACATTTTCCTCTAAAGTTAAAAGCGTCATACAGAGTGCTGGATCCAATTTATCTCCGTCTCTATAATAAGTGTATATTGTTTCTCCAGAACCGATTTCCCATAATCTTACCGAGCCATCCATTGACGACGATAGAATGTTTCTGCCTCGTCCTATCATTATAACGTCATTTATGGTACCTGCGTGTCCACGCAAAGTTCTAGGATTAGAACCGTCTGCCACAGACCATACTTTCAATTGCATGTCACTAGAGCCAGACAATATAACCTCGCCGCTAGGGAAAAATTTGGTCACTGTGACATCACTTTGGTGGGCCTCTTGCAGATCCAATACCCTTTCCCATTCCCGATTATACACGCAGATACTGCCATTCGAGTCCCCTAGTGCAACATAGCTATCTGTCGCATCTCCGCTTTGCAGATCAAAGTCACCTAAAGCGTTCCCATCAAAGTTCTTTATAGGGACTTGAAATTTAAAGTTCTGTCCACTCAACGCAGCTTCATAAGTTCCATCATTAGCCTTACAAAACTGGGTGTCCTTACCGACACTAGACTCCTCTTCACCCCCACTTTTAATCCTAAATTCCTCAACGTGATCAGGAGTCACATCCACATTGATGTAGAACTCCCCTGTTTCAGCCAAAGCCTCTTCGAAATCTCCTTCTATATGTGCAACAGTAATCACTTCACCACCAGTCATCTCTCCCTCGCTCTCTTCAAAATACAATTGGTTTGAATAAACGGAAATACAATTAGACATCCCCATCTGTGCAATTCAAACTCTTAAAGGTAACGTTAATGATCGCGATGAGCTAAATTTCCACATTTTAAATATTTGTGAATAATTTTTTTTTCGAGCCCTACGCCAGTTTCTCTGCAATTTGACAGTTTTTGATTCTTTAAAGAACTTCTAGGAATCATATTACAACAAACCCAGCAATGGAATACCAACAAATCGGAATAAAACAAAACAACAACGTACTTTTTATAGTACTGGAAGTAACGTCGTCAGTTGACAATTTCGCTTGACGAAAGGACAGGCCAAAACGAAATCATAGAAATATGACAATACGGACACGGACAATTAATCGAAAACGGAAGATTAAGTCATGTCAATACTGCTATATCCACAAGCTCAAATGCGACCATAACACCCCTTGCATGACGTGTGTGTCATTACACGTAGAGGATCAATGTGTATATAACTTCAAAACTGGAATACAGCGTACCAACGAGTCACCTTATGAATACCGACGGAAACCTGGACGTTATAAGCTGGTCAATTCTAACAGAGACGAGCTGTTCAAATCTCGGACTTTTTATCCTCTTTTCAGCAGCTATTTGACTGATAAGTTAGTTTTCACCTCGGTTTATGACAATACCGCATTGACACCGAAGTTTGCAAGAAATCCCATTACTCAATTAAACAAGTTACACAGGGTCGCCCCCATAACACAATTGGATGAGTTGGTATCCTTGCTACCTGTCAGCTTGGATACATCCCTATCGCACCTATCCACATTTGAGTCATCTATCCACCCGGTAATTCCAATTCTATCTATCAAAGATTCGCAATCGGCAATCACGGAACTATACGAACTTCAGAAAACCTCTCAGCTGGACATCAACTATTGTCTCTTATTATTATGCGTTCTATTTTGTGCATCATATGCTAAGTTAGCGTCGGGGAGTAGCTTGCATTCGGAAACTTGTGTCAATTATTATAGGGCGTTTAATTTTATGTTACAACAAGCTGACTTCCCTAGAATCCCAAATAAAACTGCTCTTGAAACTTTTGTAATAGTCAATTTTACACTGGATCCCAATATGGTAGAGGCTACCAATTATTCCCCCATGCTTGTAAGAATCGCACAGCAGTTGGGCTTGCATAAGAGAGATACTCATTTAGAAGGCGACTCTGGAAGACTACACGTATTATGGCACTTTCTTTTATATATTGATGGGTCGTCATCTGTAGTGAATGGATTCCCATTTTCAACAAGATCGAGCATTATTACAGAGATTCCAATACCAATTAAATATGTTGATCCTAATCCTAGAGTTCCAATTGAATTCACAATAGGAAGGTTTTATATTAATAAGACTTTCAGAGAGGTTATGGACCTTACCAATAGAAATGACAAATTTATCAAAAAACAGAATCTAGGATTCGATATTATTAAATCTGTCGCTAAAATAATAATCAGATTGTGCTATTCTATGGAGACAAGGCTATCTGAGGACAGTGGGGATTATTTCTCTTCAACATTGTACGTATTTCTTTTCAGGCTTCATTCAAGGTATATTTTATTAACTTCAAATAACCTCCCGAGTGACAAGTTACTCAAAAGTGATTTTTCTCAAAATGAAAAGCTCTCCAATGTTTTTGGGGATGTTTCATGGATAATAGAGAAACCACAAATATTTGATGCCGGCATCGTTATCTTATCACTTTTGATTTTAATTTTAACACTACGCAGGTTAACACAGGAGAATATACAAAGTTATGCATGGTATTCTAAAGGATCTACAGTAATGCAATACCTTTTTGTTGTATTAAAGAACCTATACCAAAATAATGCTTTCAAATTGGATTTTGCGAAAGCGCTTCCAGAATATACACAAATTTTACCGGAAAGTGTCATGCTATCAATAAATAATGATCCAGTTACCTTTCAAATAGTCCTTATTGAAACTACCATGGACATATTGGAGTTAAGGCTTGCCCCATTATGGAATAACTTTGACCTTTTCCAATTTACTTTAATTAAAAATATTAAGGAAGAGGTTTGGAAGAAATTGTCTAAATCTAATACTATTGATCATCGAAAGATGGACAAACTAAAGTCAGAGGTCTTAATGTTTGAAATAGCAGGCAGTTTGCTTGTTGATCGAAACAGTATATGTCTTGAGGATTGCCTCCAATTATGGGAAAATGACGCTGACTTCTCCCAATACTCCAAAAATTTCGCACAATGGCTTTCCGAACTATGAACGCATTTCTTACATGTCTCATTACACTCAATTCATGTCCATATAATTATCTAATTATGTTTGAGTATATCACTATTTATCTTATTTGATTTAATACATTAAAAATAGCTGATTCTGATTGCGGCTTCTTCTTAATTCTTTCAAACAACTTCCAGTAGCGAAGTGTCTCATCACCTGCCCCAGAAACTATCGTTGTCCCATCTGCAGATAGCGTGAGATGTAGAACCCTGAAACTATGCCCCTTCAAAACAGCTAATGGTTCTAAGTTCTGAGAATCCCATACGGTTAGATTGTACTTAGAATAACCGTGCGACGTAACAATTTCATCAGTATTAGTGGACCAGATCATATTACAAACCTGGGAGCCAGTATCTACATCTTTCAGTTTTGAAGATGTGTTAACATTCCACATTTTTAGAGTCCGGTCAGCTGTACCACCACCAGTAGCCAAAATACCTTGCTTGTGAGGAGACCATGCCATGGCTTTAACGGCTGCTTTGTGTTCATTAATAGATAGGAAGGGAGTTCTTGACATACCTTCATAAACGTACACCATATTATCATTACCACCAGAGGCCAGCTTATTATCACTTTGATTCCATTTCAATCCACAAATTTCTTGTTCATGAGTTTCAATCTTTTCAAAGAAGGGGTCTGCCATTCTGACGTCTCTGTGAAGGATTGTCCTGTCCCTACTACCAGAACTTAAAACGCAGTCGTTCCATGATAGACAAGCAACCCGATCAAGGTGACCTGACAAGGTTCTTACGCATTTCTCTTTAGTGACATCATAAATCTCTACAATACCGTTACCTTGCCCAATAGCCAAGTGGGAGCCAGCTCCCATCCAACTAAGACTAGTGTACTCATTAGGTGTATCACATAAATGTATTACTTCTCCGGACTTATGTTCACTCAAAAATACTGATTTTCCTAAAGCCACAGCCAGGATGTCTGTTGATGACCAGTCTATCAAACTATAATAAAAGTCATCGGCTAACGACGGAGCATCTAAAACCCTGTAAGGAACTTTACTTATTTCTTTGAATTGTTTGACTGGTGACAATAAAAGCTGTTTTGAATCAAGTCTAATGGGCGATATGTCGGGATTAGTAAACTGTGACTGTAAAACCGATGCTGTTGTTGGCCTAGAGGATGAACGTTCCATGTATTTAAGAAGACTAGCGCCTCTCTTGGAAGAACCTAAATCCTCGATAGAATTCCCAGCAGTGAATGTTAACCTCTTTGGAGTGACTGGTACCGATAAAGAGCCCCCATGTCGACCGAAACTGTGATTGCTATGTCTTCCTCTCGAAGGGGTGGAGTAAGGATTGATGAGACCACTGGAGTTATTACCATCGGAATCTGTATCCGTATCTGTCTCTGTTTCTGTTTCGGAGTCTGATTGATTCTCCCTGTATATTTGTATCTTCGAAGCAGATTTCAAGGGCGAAGAATTGCTGGAGTAACTAACGGTATTCCTGATCTGATCAATACTCGACCCATACGCGGACTTCCTTGAATTATATGTGCCTGTGTTGCTACCAGGTGTACTTCCACGGTCTGGTGATATATTTACATCTCGTGACAAGTACCCACCAAACAACTCGTTTTTCAGTATAGTGTCAAATTTCTCCTGTGACTCCCTCTCTTTCCTCATTTCCAATTGATCAGCACATGCAGACGTAGGGGAAGTTGGGGCTGATTGCCCTACCCCAGGATTGCTCCGGATGGTGTTACTCCCAATGGAAAGTATTGCATTCAAATCTATATCAGTTCGCGTGGGCAGATACCTATCAGCATACTTATTCACCGCAGAACGAGGTCTTCTCGTAGTAGGTCTGCCTGGAGAAGCCAGACAGGAGCTAGACGGCCGCACTCCATATTCCACTGATCCTCTTCTATCGTTTGCCACTTTTTTGAACGGGGACGCATGAGGGGTGTTATTTACAAACGGGTTTCGCAGGGAACCAGCTGCTTCCTCAACCATGGATACAATTTTTTTTCTTCTCAATAAAAAGAACAAGCAGTAACAAATTAATAGTCCTTAAAAGAAATGAATTCAATGATCTTTAATTATGTTTGGGGAAACAAAAATGCTGTTTTGTGGTGTCCCCATTGAGAGAGTTTGGAGTTGATTTATGATTTTTTTTTCAATAAATTTTTCCTATATAAAAATCGCTGCAGACGTCATGTCACGTCCAGCAACAACTATACATAATGTTGACCTAGAATGTACATACATGTGTAAGCATCTACAACCACATTTCTACATCCTTTTTGTTTAATTTAATGTAGGTCTTTTGTTTAAGTACCTTTTATTATTTCAAGCTCGATGCTTTCAAGTGTTTTCGCAATTGCCGTAGTCTTTTTTGGTTCAACTTCTTGAAAAAAAAAATTAAATAAATAAATTCATAATATTTTATATAGAATCAACTTTGTTCATCGACAAGCTGTATTAAAAATACTTCAGCTACTCCTGGAGACTAGGTATCAGACGTTACAGGCCTTCTTCCTTCTTTTTTTTATAGCTATGAGACGCAGTGTTCTAGCTTTGTTTTTGCTGGTGCAGCAGGTATACTCGTTCTATTTATTCACCAATTCTGGTGAGAGGAAATGTTTCTATAAGGAAATGTCTGAAGGCTGGCTGCTGAGGGCAACCTATGAGGTAAAGGGTTACAACCCTCAGCATGAAAATTATATAGAGTTGGATAACTCGGCCGCTAAAGACATGCTGATTGACATTGAAGAAGTGTTCGATGATAACCATAGGGTCGTACATCAGAAATCAGCGATTGGGTCCGGGGAATTGAGCTTCATAGCGATTGAATCCGGGGAGCACAAGATCTGTTTCCAGCCAAACCAAGCAGGGCTAGGTAGGAGAAAGTTAAGAATTGACGTGGACTTCCATACGGGCACAGCGTCCGACTTCGATTCAAAGAAACACTCTGAGTTCAAATTAATCCACAAGAGAGTCAACAGTCTGGTACAAGCAGTAGAGAATATTAAACTGGAGCAACAATTGGTTAGAGAAAGAGAGGAGCTTTTCAGGGATGCTTCGGAAAGAGTGAACACAAAAGCTGTAAGATGGACGATGTTCCAGGTGGTGGTCCTCGTTGGCATATGTTTCTGGCAGATAACCTACCTACGGAAATTCTTTGTTAAACAAAAGATTGTGTAAAAAATACCCAGAGGAAAAGGTATATATAGATAGTAATAATTTTTTTATTTTTGTTTTTTTTGTTTTATATTCAAAAGTATGTATGGTTAATATTCTTTGATCTTTATTTCATATTCTCAAGTTGTAATCTGAACACAAAGATACATTTACTCTTTGAGACACAAAGCAGTGATAAAAATAGATATATATAAATAGTCGTATCGTTCGTAACCTGACGATGATGATCTATATTTTTGCCAAGAAATAAATATATATAACAAACACTTACGAATAAGTTATACATAAACGCACATCTCCTAAAAAATTTTCTGACGCAAATATATATACCATGCTCAAGAGACTAAGCTTAAAAAGGTTCGTCAGCATCGAAAGATCATCTGACGCTACGTTTATAAGACTGAAAAATGTTCAGGTGAAGTTCAAGAGACGCTCAATCGAATACACAAAAGTCTTATCACATTCGGTCAATGAAAATCCTATTCTGGTGCAGAAAGATCAAGAATCGAAAACTGCAATCAAGTTATCGTCCATTCCTTTAGCTGCATTAGTTAGCAGCAAACCACTTGACGTTGTATCCCCCACACCACAAGACACCAGAACATACTCGACATGTTCTAAGGCTATTGCCATAGACAAACCATCGTTTCATATGGAATCAAGTAGAAACATTAGCCCTCAGTTATCTACAGTTGACAACAAGCCATTACATGTTTTGCAACAAAACCCATGGATGACAGTTGGAAAAATAAGTACCAACAAAAACTCATCAGACTACCCATTAGCCATTTCACTAAGCGATTCAAAGCATCCTGAAAGTAACAAGCTATCGTTAGTGAATTTATGGGACGAAAATTATCAGGATTCTTTAGAACCTGATTTTTCGCAATTCAATTTAAAGGGAATGAGACCAAGTGTCTTAGAGTATCTAAGGCATGCTAGAAATAGAGACCCCAACCTATTCTAACTACACATTAAAAACCCCGCTTGGTTTTACCAATATCATGCAATAGGACCTTTTTATTCGTCATAAAACTAATGAGGACTTTTAAGCTGTCAAACTGGCTCGCATGGTAAAATAAAGAAAGAATTAAAAAATAAAAATAAAAAAAGAGAAAATCGGGGCGAGCTGGGAATTGAACCCAGGGCCTCTCGCATGCTTGTGATGTTGTACTCAGATTTTCTCCGAGTTCGCCCAAAGCGAGAATCATACCACTAGACCACACGCCCGTTATAATCTATAAGTTGGCACGTAGTTAGTTTATGTGGTGCGTCAATTGAAATTTAAGACAATGAGACAATATTTAGTCAATTCTAATTGTGACCGATATATCATTTTGTTAATTAAAAACAATTATAGTAACAGTTTATACATAATATACATCTTTTATGGACCCTTTATGCCTAAAGCTAAAAAGAATGAATTCTAATATTTGTAAGACCATTTTTATATATTTCGGATTTTTCAACAAAGTATCTGGTTAGCAAGATTCTGAGCTATTTGTACTACAATTAAATTTGTTTCTAATTCTGGCACTGTCTAGATATATGCATATGATGGCTAGTTCCTACATACTCAAAATAAATATCTTATATTCAATTATATTTTTAGATCCACAAGATAAGAATATTTTAATTTTTTTTTTGGGTACTACTTTTATAGTGTTGTTACATGTGGCCAGTGCAAAATTATTGTAATCTTTCTGGTTCCTACCTTTTATAATGTAATTTGATAAATTCTAACTAGAAACTATTTTCTGTCTGCAAAACAGTTTTTAATATAAAACATATTTACTAAAACATTATAGAAAAGACAAGGCCATAGTTTAGGAAATTTGTCGAGTCCTGGACCTATTGTGCATGCCAAGGTGAATAGAATACTCTGGAATCTTTTTAAGGTAAATTATAAGAGCACAGCCTCTACGAACTCTTTTATAAATCAAAATCTCACCAGCAACATCAAAGGTAGATTATGCTTATATAACAATATTGAACTATTTTGTTTTATTCTGGACAACCAAGGACTTTTTTATAGAATATCTCCTATATGTTGACGGATTAAGAATCATGTATGTACCCATGCCAATATAAATTTCTACGGTAGTTGTTTTTTTTTGTGCCTCTTTTTTATGTTTTGTTCAAATATTCCGGCAAACAAGAATGGATCATAGTACATATTATTTTTTATATAACTTCTCAGCTTGTAATGATCTCGTTTATCCTATTAAACAAGTGCATATCTGCTTTACGTTTATATATGATAGTATATCGAATCATTATAGTTCATTCTGTCTACCTGGATGTTGTGGAAGAAAGAAAATAAATTGAACGCAAGACTTTCCTACTAAGAAACTTAGAGGACATTGTCTTAATGATCTATGAGCAATAAAGAACACCATGAGTATATCGCCAACTCTTTCTTGCTCATTTAATTTCTTTATTTTTCATCAAGTAATAAGCAATGTAGGATTCCTCTCCTCTTGAGTATTAATTATCAGTCTTACGGCTACCTAAAGCAAGAAACAAAAAATATGTTTTACAGCACAGTACATTTGAATGAAGAACAATTGCAGTTTCTTTTGAAACTCACTGGTTACTTGTAAGCAATAGGTGATGTGATTTCAGAATAGCTTATGACTATGTAGAGGAATCTATTTCTATATTATTATCCGCCAATAGTTTATTTCTCTTCATGGGAACCTTCAGAATTTCAGCCATTTCTGTTCTTCCCATCAATTGTTTGTTGATTCTATCTAGTTCTATCTTGGCAATCGACTTTAATGGAATGAATTCATGGAGAACTAAGTAACTTTGGCAATGGTACCATGTTAGTCCGGTAGAAATATGAATGTCATCTAATGTATCCGGACAAGGTCAGAGGGTCAGTACCATGACTGCACAAGACTGATAATTTGTACATAACCGACAGGATTGGCCAACTACTCCCCGACAGCGCTTGCTCTCTGGTTCACAGGCAGAAATGCCAGGCCGCTGTTCTTCTGATGGTAATTAAGAGACGATATCTGATGGCACTGCACTGGTATAATTGACCTAATAGCACTTAAATATATGGAAGTTCTCCATAGTAGCAAGAGTCCCCCCCACCTTCTTCCCTTTAGTTTATGTTAAGAATTAACATAAAACTAAAAGGGTCACAACAGTGACAGTAGTATATCGAGAGGCCACAGATTTAATCCCTGGCTCTTGTGTCAGAGGAAATAATAGCAGGTGCTCAGCAAGTTCAGCAGATTTTCCATTTTCCCTTACTTATGGTAATTCCAACAGTAATTTTCAGCTTAGTATCATTATCTTCATGTCAGTTTAACTATAACCGCAACCAGGATATGTATCGCAAGAGCAATTATCCACACCTTTTTATATTAAGGTAGCAACATATTTGTTAACACTTTAATTAGGGTTTATTTTTGTTATGATTTTAACTTGTCTTTATTTATTTTTATGTAGTTAAAGAGTTTTCTTTAGGTACGAAATTTATGACTGTCCTTATTTTCCTTTAATTACTTAATTTGCCTGCGTATTCATAATCCATCCATACATGAATTATAGCTAGTAAGTTTCATTGATGCTCCTAGTACTTGAAAAGTTATGTGCTATTCTTGTTTCCTGAAACTTTTTATTTTTATTAACAACGAAAAACCGTCATTTGGGTATTAAGGAAATTGAACCATCTCAAGCGTTGAAAATGTGTGAATGTGTCTAAAAATGTCTAGGCCCAAAACTATGTCTTAGTCGAAAAATAACAAAGACGGTATAAGGAATAATTTTATTTCAAAGTTGCGTATTGTTTCAGCTGTTGATTACATTTTGGTTGTTAATGATTACTAGGAGATATTTAACTCAAAAGTCATCAGCTATATTCTTAAATCATTATAAATTTAAATTTCTTCTTTAAGGAAAAAAAATATGTTGTTTAGTTCCGACAAAGTCTTGTATGAAATCAGAATTCTCTAGCCGCAATTGTAGTGATCAGGTCCTATCCTAGCGTTCTGCTCAATCACTATCAAACTGTTAATTTTCGATTCCATAATTATGGGACTTCCTATCACATACTGTGGTACATACCATAATACGCATTATGAAGCCTCTAGTACAAATCGTAGTTTTCATAATTGAGCTGTCGATATTTCATATTCTTAAATTACGCTCATTACTATTTTCCTCTTTTGATATAAATATTGAAAACAGGAGAGAATGATTGTATTAATGTAGCTCTCGAAGACGTAGGTTTAGGTGCGTCAACAAGAGATTTGTTAAGAGATCTTAAGTTAAGTGTCCTGGAATAGTCAGATCAATGTCAACAAATACAGGAAATGTACAAGATCACCCTAATTTCAGACAACCTATTGAAACCTTCAGAATTAATGAACAGCTATCATTAAAAACCCCGATCAGCTAACATTCTATTTTCTATTATCAGACACGGACAAAGGAATCGTTCCTACATAACTTCAAATTATGTCATCACCTCGTATAAAAGTTTAAGAATAAATTTTTTTATAACATAACAAGAAAATCAAGTATAATAAGCAATAAAATCTCTTCGGATATCATAACCAAAATAAACTATAAAATAAAGTATAATATATAAATTAAAAAATAATTATTAAAAGTATAGTTCTATTCTAATAAGTAATCACATGATTTTATGTATTGAATAAATTGTTTTGAATTATAATTGTCTTTAGGGTAAGTGTTGATAATGTCTACTTTGTAAAATCAAGGTATTATGATATGACCTATTAATAAGTGATTGTATTAGACATTTATTGAAACTGCATGAAGTTTCATAAACAGTACACATAATTAAGTTATCTGCATTTGGGATTCCTAAGACATTGAACTGTATTTGCCGTAGGAAGCAAGTATGCATAGTTCAAAAAATGTAAATAGCATTTTGACAGAACATGAAATAAATACTGCAAATACTACTATGTCAAGTCCACTTCCCCCGTTTCTTATACCTGAAGCGGATAATGTTAAAGACAAGGATACATTCGATGATGAGAACATATCATTGGGGGGGTTAGAATCTAATCAGAATCTAAGTCCTCTCTCTCCATATCATTTTGCAATTCATAGTAACCAACCGGATGAATTGATTAAGTGGATAACTTATAATCATTTATATCCATTAATCTCTCCATATGGATATGCAACCTATTTCCTTTCTACTGATGCATACCTTCTTGTCGGAACAGCAAAAGGCATTATCCTTATATTCGATTATAAAGAATTTATAAAGGCACTATTGGTACCAGCTAATAAAAATGATACACCAGAAATTCCTATTAGAGCATCAGTGACTGGAATAAGGGTATCAGTCGATGGGACCTACGTATGCGCGTCATATTCTACTGGAGAGATTTTTCTGTGGAACTTGAATAAGACAAAGAATGATCCACAGAGTGGCCCTACCGTTGAGCCACTTTATGCAGTACTTTCCATTGATTACCACAAAGGATGCGAAATAAGTGGATTAGATTTTTTTGCAGATAGGCATACAGGTATTTTTGTTGCAAACAAAACTAAGGGCGAGGTCACATTTCATTCTGGTCACCGGAAAGGATTTTGGCAGTTGTCCTACAGTATTACACCTATCTTAAAAATCCCTAGCAATGAGGTGATTCTGGCAATGAGAGCACAGACTTACAACGACAAGACTTTTGTTGCAATACTTACTAGTAAAACGTTTGCAATTATAGATTGCTCAGCAACCTATAATATTGTATTTAAAAAAAAAATTACAGCTCCTAATCAACAATTAGGTGTCAATTATTCTATCTCTTGGTCAGATGAAGTTGAAATGGTTGCATATACAGTTAATAACTCTATTGAAGTTATTTTATTTTCTAGCCCTGATTTGAACTATGTAAATGAAAGTTTTAACTGGATAACTGAAGAAAGTATTTGCTTTAGTAAATGGGTCTCTGATGGACTAATTGGTATTTTAACGATATCACATCAATTTGAGATAATTGCTCCCTCAAAAGAACCAAGGACTGTTGCAAAAGTTGATTTATTGGAACAAGAAATAGTACAACCGCCGTCAACTCACTTCCAGTTCGTTAACTCGAAGCTGTTGATATTTTCCGCTTATTCCTTTAAGGAAGGAAAAATTCGGAGCTGGTCAGAAATGGTATTGAATTGTGTTCAAAAAGGTGATTATATTCATGCCCTGCTGCTCATTGAGCTCTTTCTTGCCAATGGTGGAAATTTTGGTGCTATTTTGCAACTGGAGCGTGATAGAGGAAAAAGAACTAATCAGTTAATACATCCATTTGAGAACCTGACAGTAGCGGCAATAGGATATCTAAAGAGGCTTAACAAATTAGATGAGGAGCGTTTGTTAGAGCTATTTTACTTGGTGCTGAGAATTTTTTCGATATTTCTAGAGTATTCATCAACAGCACGATTTGAAAGATTTATTGATGATTTATTGCATCGGTTAGACACTGAAGAGAGAAATGTTTTTTTTGACGTTCTTTCTAGTATTATAAAAGAGGGCGGAATCAAAAGATTACCACCGGAATGTTTTAAGGAACTCATTACGTATCTCGCTGAACGTAATTATGGTTATGAGTTAGGTGAGATCTTGACAGTACTTGACCCAACTACATTAGATATTGATTTGGCCACTCGAATATGCGAGACAAATGGACTTTTTGATACTCTAATTTACATTTGGAATGTACTCTTTCTTGATTATATCACACCTTTAATGGACTTTCTTGTGATTATTTCTGAATGCGGGTACGATTGTATGGTTTTAAAAAGTAAAGAAATTGAGAGAGCAAAAGTATTTGATTACCTCCAAGCAACCCTGAATGGATTACAGTATCCCCAAAAATATAAGATATCCCCTACAGAAACTAAATCTAAAGCGATAGCTGATGTTGCAAGAGTATTATTTAGCGGCATTTCTGTTGAGTGGCCCCAAGGCACTGGCAACAAATTAGATCTCTATTCCTCAGTTGGTGATGAGCCTGCCTATCCGTATCTGACATTGTTGTTAAATTTTGATGTCGATAAAAGTTTACGCCTTATGAATCAAATACTTGAGTCCTCGATATTAAATCAAGAAGATGCAAATGGAAATCAGGCGATTATATCAAGACAAAGTGTACTGGAAATCTTAATTGATTATATGCGAATGGCTGTAAATCCTTATAATAAGGAATCTGTTGCACTATTTATTTCGCTTACATATCCGAAATATCCACAATACGTGAAATTGTCTAACAAAACGTTAGACTTAATAGTTAATACCCTATTTTTACATACATCAATATCAAGTGATGAGGTACAACTAGGCTTGGAGTCATTAATCAGTTCATATACCCCATTTGATAAGGATAAGTTTGTTTCAATGTTGAATGATAATGCTTTCTATGATGTTCTTTTGCGGTATTATAGCTTAAATAATGATAATTCATCTATTATCAAATTACTAACTTCCTCTGGCAAGCTTATGGAGCAATACCATGAATCTTTCGTTAACATTTTGGAAAATTCCTTCCTTGGAAAAGAAAGAGATACCCTAGGATTGATAAAATTGAAATCATCTATTGAGGAGAATTTTGAAACAATCATAAAGAAAATTGATATATCAGATTTCGTAGAGCTTTTAACTAGAATTGATGTCAGTATGCATAGATACATTCTCGCTGTCGATGATGATTCGATTCGATTTGTATATTTAACGAATTTAATGCAATCAAAACACTACAAAATTGACACCGACTTACAATTGCTGCATGAGTATATTGAACAATGCCTCAAAAAAAATATAGAGGACAATATAGTACTAGTAATTAAGAAGCTGCAAAAATGGCCCAAAGAATTTGATGCTTTGATAGAAAAAATTCGTGTATCTAAATTTTACATGGCATTAGCACAGTATTTTGAGCTTATAGGAGATTCGTATTCGGAGTTGAATGCAATTCTGGATTCCTTAACGGATATCGATGATAAAAATAACTCAGTATTAAGAAATAAGATTCGTGATGCCATTGAAGTTATTAATAGAGTAACGTCTGAGAATGGCAAGTATTGGGTAAGAATAATTAGCACTTTGTTGGCTCTGTATACCAGGAGTGAAGACCTCCAAACACCACAATTCACGAATGAGATCCAAAATGTCCTTCTTAATGTGCTGGTGAAGATGTCAGAATTTGATTGTCAGGAAAAGAAAAATGACAATCAGTTATTCACAAAAATTCTTGCGGAGTCTCTGGAGAACCAAGAGGTCTTACTGCGACGGTTCAATGATTATAATGAACTTTTCGAGAGTACTTACAGATTGTATGGACTAAATGAAATGATTTTAAAACTTACATTAGATATTATATTGAAGTTCTCGGCGGATGATGATAAAAAATACCTTAAACTACTAAAGGAAGGCTGGAGTTTATCTTCAGATTGCTGTGAGATTTGCGGCAGGAAAATTTGGGGCGTGGGTTTGAATAAAACCGTTTTCGATGTTTGGAAACTCAGAAATAGTGACAGAGTTATTGATATTAAGGATATTCAAGAAACTTCGAAAGACTTGATAATATTCAAGTGTAACCATGGTTTTCATAGAACTTGTCTTACAGCATTAGGTCAGAGAAAAATATTTCACTGCATTACTTGTGAACCGAAATATGATTCATAATACTGTTATATAATCATAAAATACAATATAATGTCATATATAGAAAATAAACGAGAATATTAATATTCATAAATAGCTATTTCTAGTACTGAAACAGTCCATACCATTGGCCGTTAACAGCGAAGCCATCATAAGCGGTTTGTTGGATTAAGTTTTTCGATTCAAGCCATTGGCATATAACATGGGCCTCTTCCTTCCCAATGAGTGTATCACAGTTCTGTGACAATTGCGACGCGTTGATACCCGGATTGAACAATATTTCATTAAGTATAGCAGCAGTTACGAATTTCCAAATCTCCGATCTTACAGCACCTTGTGAATCAATCCATAGTTTACTATAAGGTTTCCCAAGAGGAATTGGCACGGCTTTAGTTTGTTCCTGCATCTTATATCCATGTTTCGTGTCGGACAATGATAATAATAGAGGTGGTGTAAGTGTTTTTATTTCAAAAGACCTTGTTGTGTAAGTAAGGGGTCGAATATGCCTTGTCATTGGGATGACATCTATGTGAAGTTTTTTGGTTACCAAAAGGTCAATAATAACCCATGCCTGGAAATCTTCAAACTCATCATTAATAATAATACCATTAGCTCCCTCTAACATGTGCGATAAACTGTTGCTGAAATTGGCAGCTTTTTCGTACAAATTGTAATTACCCTTCGTTTGAAGGAATTCGTATAATATTTCTGTTGATTTTAATTTCGATCCATGCAAAAATAATTGTTTGTGTTTGGCCATATCCATGACAATATTGTCAACTTCATCTTTTGGTACGTCCTTTAAGACATCAATTTCATTCTTACTTACATCATCTGTCTCAATTAATATGGATCTAACAATAGACCTGATATTGTCCTCTCTCGCATTCTTTTCAAGGTCTCCATTATCTCCATGGAATTTGATTGTATGTGTTTGCTTTAGAGATGCAATTTCACGTTGAATCATAGATGACATAGCTAGCGAAGAGCTTCCCAAATTTAAGAAGTTTTTGCATGGCGAATACGTTAGCTGTTTCATATTTTCATCATATGATTCAAATAACTCAATTTTATGTACTATAGACTCCTTTTCGTAAGCTTCCCATAACTCCAGCAGGGCTGGTAAGTCAAGAATTTCAGTTTGTTTCAGAGTAATCATTTCTTCTTTAATCCCATGAAGAAGGGCTTTCCTCCATTTACTTACTCTGGCTTTCCAACGCTGCTGACCCATCTGAATTCTGCGTAATGTCCATTTTCGTTTTAGATTATCTAAAGAATTGTTTGGGAACATAGCTGTTATTTTATCCCAGATAATTTCATTTTTAATGGATTTAGTAATGACTACTGTCTTGATTAGCTTTTCCATCCCCTCCTTAGTTGAAATATTAAACAATTTGGAGCTGAATGTACCCTTCCCTGAGTTAGAGTCTTGCTTCGTGTCTTGTATTCTCTTTTCTTTTTCCCTTTTAGCATTTCTCTTAGTCTTTCTTGCTTCAAATAATTCAACAGAAGTTGAGTTAGCTGGTTGAGTCCCTTTTTGGGAGCTGTTTTGATACTTCCGCATTCTTAGAGCTGTGTGAGTTTTCCTTGTGAAGTTTTCATGTGCTTTTTGGTCGTAGAAGTAGATCTCAGTGTCATGTAAAATATCTTTGAATGCAACTCTTTTATTATCCTTTTCAGTGATAATATAATCATTTATACTTTCCTCACTAGTTTCAGGAAGATATAGTAATCTCTTCTGTGTGACATTATCTATCCTGAGGTTTAGTTTATTAGTAGATACCATCAAATCAACGTCACCACGGATAGTTTTTTTATCTAGACTAGTCGCAGAACCCATGTATTTTGCGATATCCTCGATGAATTGTTCTTTTAAGGCAGATATACCGTTAGATTTCTTCAGCACCTCAATAATAGCCCTTTGACGTTGCAAAGAGCGCAACGAGTTTGCTGAAAATCCGTCAATTTGAAGTACGGCTTTTGACTCCTTTTCTTTCACATCAGTATCAGAACTGTCTCCCAAAGCGATTTTCTTATTTGGTATCTCTTCTAGTTTTGAGATATCCTTAACTGCTTTTAGCTTTCTTTTTCTACCTACCTTAGGAGCATTTTCGGAAGGGGGTACATCTAATTCGCCATTCCAGAAGAATCTCTGTTCACCGCTGGCATTAGTGGTAAATCTTAGAGTTGCGTTTAATGGTAAAAAGTTCTCTTTTGTTAAAGTACCGATATTCCTGTGTTCGGCTTCAATGACATATTTCCAAGCATTCTCTAAACTATCTGTAGATTGCCCTTTATCTTTTTCTAATGTTAAAGCCTCAAAGTTATTCTTTGTGAAAAGCCTAAAGAACTTCTTCTTACCTTCAAAATCATAAAGTCGTGTAATTTGGTATTTATAATCTTTCCTGAACCCACTACATTTGGATTTCGAATTTTTGGCAACTAAAAAATAATCACTAATCTTTGCAAATGCTCTTTTATAATCCCTTCCTATCATCGTATTTACGATATCCATAGTTGGCATACCTTTTTCCCCTGTAGCTTCTACCATATCAAACGTTTGACTTTGGATAGGATAGAACCTATTTAAGTTAATTTCTTTCTTTTGACTCACATCTTTATATTGATCCTGTACTAGGATAAACTCTTGTCCTTGGAGTACATTTGTCGAGGTTTCCATACCTTCAGAAGGTTCATCTTCCTCATCTTCCTCATCTGCATCGTCGTTGGAAATATCTTGGTCGTCAGAGTCTGAATATTCATTAATACCTCCTCCCTCATTCGCCGGTATGTAATCTTTAACATATTTAACGCATCTGATAGTAACTGATGAATTTGTCGGGGAGACAACCAAAACTTTTTTCAAGTAATTCTTCTCGTCAAGCCATGCAATTGCAGTTGTGAAAGCCCTAGCAAGTCTCCGATTCTTGTCAAACTTCAGCTGTCTTCTTAGATCTGCGATCTGGCGCACACCATTCTTAGATTTCTTTACAATATCCACAATTTCATTCAAGTGATCCTTCATTCTCACATATTTTTCGGAGTCAACCTCTTCAGTTGTGTCAACAGCGCTAACAAATTTTTTCAGTTTTAGGTTCCGCACAACATGACCCCTTTGTATAACTTGTACACTGTTTACCAAATGACTGATTTTTTTTATCCTCCCTGTTACACTTCTAGAGTCCTGTTTGGTTAATTGCGCCAATTCAATGGTATTTACACCTTTAGTTCTCGAATGTGCTATCTCCATAAGTAATTGGAACGCAGCATTGCCCACAGATGAATCTTTCTTCGAATAACCTCCAGTCAGCACCCACCAAAGCTTCTCCTCAGATATACTAACCTGAAATGTATCATCTAGGTTGTCGACATCGTCATCATTCTCAGGCTTTGAAATATTACCGCGGCCATCTATAAGCATTATATCCGGATTAGAGCATAATGAGTATATAACAAATCTCCTCATGGGTAAATCATTGACTAAATCTTTCACTCCCAGTAAATCTCCAGCGGTTTCCCACAGTTGCGTGAGGGTTACCGTCCCCTTTTCATATGCAATCTCCTCACACAATCGTGTAACCAACTCATCCGGATAAACAGCCATGTATAATATCGATTATTTATTACTTTTATAATCTGGGTCTTCCGCTAAACAGAAACTTGGTTGTTGTTGTTGTTGTTGTTGTTGTTGTTGTTGTTGTTGTTGTTATTATTTTCTTTTACAAGTTACCTTTCCTATATTCAAAATTCTTGGAAATTCTTGGCTTTCATATATATATATATTATATATTATACTAGGTGATTCTTCACAAGTGAAAACTTAAATAGCACTTAAACATATGTTGTGTTGTGTAAAATGTGTACCTTTATTTTTGGTTAGATATTACCATTTTCGTGATTTTGGTTTCTTTCTTTTTTTTTATTTATTTATATTTTGAAAATCACGTGACCCAGTATCAATCACGTGTTATTTCGTACAATGTTATATCGGAGTTAATATTTGAAATCCGAAATCGTTCCCGACGATTTTGAGGCTGATCGTTTCGTAAAAAGGTTTTTTATGTGGTTTTTTTTAATTGTTTTCTTCAATTTTTCTTTTATTCTAATCACACACTAACAAGTGTGAATAAACATCATTAGTGATGTTTTGAAGGCTTTTTGGTGATTCTGAAGAATTGAGTATAATCATCCAGCCATTCCACAGTGTCGAGCTTATTGAATTGAATTTAGGAAGTGAATCAATTGAGCAATAGCTTTTTATATGTTTTTCTAAGACGATATATAGCGGTTTTGGAAAAGGTTGGATAAAAAGGTTGAATATAAATAAAAGGCGATTCCTATATTTTCCCTGAGGGTTTCAATTACAAAAATACTATTTATCATAGCTACTAGATGGAATATTGTTTAGAATAAGAGATATTCAGTTTGCAATTAGGGAAAAGTTCTTTATTTTTTTATAATATTGGATAAAAATTACGTCAGGATGTCTAGTAGGCAGTTGGCTCCTCAGGCGACTATAACGAATTTTTACGGAAGACTTAAGGAGGATGGTGTAGCCTTAGTTCAAGCAGCACAACGTGGTGGTATTAGCAGTCGAAGATCGAGGAATACCGTTAACTATTCCGAGATTGATGCGTTTGAAGAATTAGAGGAAGGTCTTGCAGAACGGGAGTACGAAGAGCGTGAGACTAGTAATCCAGCGAACTCTGAAACGGTTAATGGTTTAGGGCCTGATAGTAGTTTCATTGGCGTTAAAGATGAGAGGAGTTCCACTGTAGTGGGGAATGCGCTACTTCCGGATTTAGAAGACTTGGTATCTAATAGTGCTGATCCATCACTTAATATACTAAAGTTTAGAAAAGTACGAGATACCTTTTTCGGTGGTAGAACTGCAATAAAATATAAGAAGAGAAATAATGTGGGATGGACGGCAGTTCCGGTACCACCAGAACCATTCCTAGTTCCTATAATGATAAAAGTAGAGAACAACCAGGATGGGACTATGATTAATGATAACATAATATGGAACGTAAATGATACTTCAATCACGCCGGAACAATTTGCAAGCGTGCTCGTACAGGATATCGGGTGTGGATACAACTCGGCCTTGGTCAGTAACATCGCAAATGTAATAAAGGGTCAGATAGCTGAATACCATGCAATTCATGGTCAATTGAAGAGTATTGAAGCGAACATGGCGACGTATTCTGATTTCCACATTCACTTGCACCTTTCATGCAATTTAAAAGATAGATATTATGAAGATAATTTCCAATGGAACATAAATGACACTACTCTAACACCAGAAAAATTTGCATCAATTGTCGTCCAGGATTTGGGGCTCACAAGGGAGTTTCTTCCCACAATCGCCAATGTATTGCATGAGCAAATACTTAAAATAAAGAAGGGATGGAGCAAAGGTGAGTTCAATCAGCAGTTATTGTACCCTGAGTATATGTCGAATATGGTTAGAATTGAAACCAATGTCGGCGATCTAGACCTATCCTGGTCTCCTAGAGTGGAGATCCTGTCACAAGAGGAAATACAAAAGAGAGAAGTTGAACGTGAACGTCAAATAAGAAGGATTAAAAGGGATTCAGATAGATTAGGTAGAAGAGGGAGGAGACGATAATAGAAAAATTGCCTAATTGTTTTAGTTGCCCTGTATAGATTTTAAATACTATTCTTGAATTAATAGCTGTAACAATAGAGAGAAAATGACCTATAATATAATAATTGTTAATTGTTGTTGTTGTTTTAATGTTTTGGTGACCCTGAGATTCCTTCTTTTTTTATCGCTTACAAAAGAAATGTTTAAACCAATCTTATGGACCTCATCGGTGAGTTTAGTGCAACCTGAAGTTGTCACTTACTTTTCTTGCAAAAAGATTAACAATATATAATAAAGCAACTTTCACGTAGCTATATAGTAGCTACATTTCGGATTAAAAGAATACTACTAATTTCATCTTTGCGTATTTCCCACAGGATGCTCAAACATGTAAGTCAAAAATGTCCATCTAGATGCCGAGGATATCCAAAATTGATAAGACATTATAAGGTCTTAGCTATCGAAACATCCTGTGATGACACATGCGTCTCAATTATAGATCGGTACTCGGAAGAAAGTTCCCCAACAGTACTTGTGAATTTAAAGAGTACATTAAACAGCGCAAACCATGGCGGTGTGATCCCTACATTGGCACATGAACATCACCAGGTCAAGATAGGCTCGTTGGTACAGGAAGCAATGACTGCTTATAAATGCACTTCTCCAAGGGAAAACTTGCCTATAGATCTTATTTGTGTTACCAGGGGACCAGGAATGACTGGGTCATTGTCAGCTGGTCTGACGTTCGCGAAGGGGTTATCTGTTGCGTTAAACAAACCTTTAATTGGAGTTCATCATATGCTAGCGCATCTGCTTATACCGAGATTGGTAAGTAACGGAGCTGAGCCGGCGTATCCATTTATCAGTTTACTCGTTAGTGGTGGTCATACAATGCTGGTTCTATCTACCGACATTGACAAACATGAAGTACTTTGCGACACATTAGATATAGCTGTTGGAGATTCGTTAGACAAATGTGGCAGAGAGCTAGGATTTAAAGGCAACATGATTGCACGAGAAATGGAAAGTTTCATAAATTTAAACACAGATAAAGTTGATACCACGATCCAGATGGAGAAACTTCCAAACCCATTAAACCATCCAAATAACAAATCAATACAGGCATTCTCATTTGCACCATTTGTCTCCGTGGTCAAGGACAACATGAACTTATATAACGGTATGACGTTAACGGAGGGCCCACTAAGAACCATGGCTATGCAGGTCCAGGATGCAATATTTCATCACATAATCACAAAGATCAAGCATGTGATCAGGAGAAATCCCCAAAAGTTTCTAGGCATCAACAGCTTTGTTTGTTCAGGTGGTGTAAGCAGCAATCAGCGACTTAGAACAATGTTGGAGACACAACTTGGGGAATCATTTGATAAGTTTGTTTACCCAAGAAATGATCTCTGCACAGACAATGCGGTGATGATCGGATGGGCAGGTATAGAAATATATGAGAATTTACGTGTAACAAGTGATTTATCTGTCGCACCAATACGCCAATGGCCACTGAATGAATTGCTAACAGTCCCAGGATGGAAAAAAAGGATACTGTGATTGCAAAACGGACAAAACTCAATGTTTATTGATGAGCCTAAATGAAAAGTAATCACTTCTTGAGCCCCCTTATTCATTTCCCATATCCTGTTTCCGAGGTTAGAATCGAATGTTGGAAGGCGAGATCCACTTACTTCAAGAAATAAGCATAAGAATTGAAAATTAAGAGATACCTTTATCATTCTATCTGAACCAATTATAAGTTTAGGGAACTCGGTTCTCAATTAGATTTGGAAAAAGAAAGCTAACGAAGGTAGTGTACATAGTTTTGATATATTTGCTAGAGATAGAATTGTACATAGAGCAAGAAAAAATTATATATATATTGGTCATCAAGTAAATAAAAAATAGGCGATAAAGGGTTTCTTTATAGGTCAATGCAGGGTTGGGGGGGGGGGGGAGTGAATATCAATAGTCAAGGAAGGGTTCTGTGATATCGAATTTTTCTATGAGTTTTTTCCACGTTGGCATGTCCAACTGGAATATGATATGGTTCTGCTGAGCTCCTCTTCCTTTCTGTGTATCTGCGGCTGCTGTTCTTGCGGGGTTCTCAAAGATGCCTATCACAGGTAGTCCGTCTTTGTCCTGTTGCAACTCGAGTTTATTCTCCTTCAGCAAGAAGCTCGTGTAGAAAAGGTTTTCGGTAGATCTAGCGAATGAATGTGGGTCGATGATGAACCTGAAAAGGCTAATCTTGTTGAACCCGTTCTTGCGTTTTAGAATTTTGAAGCATCTTTGCACCTGTTCGGGTGTCGAGACCTCCTGATTCTGTGTGAGTTTCTCCCGGGACAGGTTCTCGGCCGTAGATTTCTCTGCAACGCCGTCTCGCTGAGCTCTCTCGATCTGTGGTCTTTTCCTGCGTTCGAATGCAAAGGGCCCCAAGAGGTGGTCTACTGTTGGTGCCACTTTTGCGCAGCTCTCGTACAGGACTCCCATTTTCAGCCAGTTGAACTGGTTGAAATCGTTGTACTCGTCGACCTGTTTCAGTATGCGCCTCCTGTTGTCCACCTGCACTATTTCGTTGTCAACACGTCTGTTTCCGTCTTCTTCAGTAACACCATCTTCCTTCTGCTCTGTTTTCACCTCTATCTGGCACATGTCCAGGTAGTCCCGCAGCATGTACCGCTTTGCGAACTGGACCACGTCGTCGAGACTCACGAGCGAGAACCCGTCGTTGAAATCGAGGTTGCGTATGCATACCTGGGTCAGTTCCGAGAGTGCGGCGACGATCCTGGCGTCTTCAGCGAACAGCCTGTTATTTTTGAGTGTTGAGACCTGTGCGAACAGGTCCTCTGCCTTTGCGTACACCTCTGTGGCGGCGTTGATATCGCCGCCTGTGGTCAGCCTTGCTTTCAACGTTGCAATTTCATTTTGGATATTCCTATACAGTTGCTGAGCTTCAAAATCTTTTACAGGGACATTATCTTCGCTCATCAAAACAAACAGCAGCAAAAAAACAATATCAGCAAATAAATATTGAAATAATAATGTCTACTTCAAATATTGTAAAACAATATTGCAAAAACAATTCTTACATTACATATACTCATCCGTATGTCACTAATTGGCAAAGTATAGAGAGTGATAATCAGTTTATGTCAGCAGGTTAGCCTGCCTGGAGTCACCGTGACTTATCCCAATTAACGAAATGTGCACGATGCCGTGTACGTGATAGCGTGGCCAACAATGATAACGGATTCCAAAACGAACGTTCAACAACTGGATGAAGACGTCAACAGGCCAGGCAGCACTCGATACACGATGAGTCCCTATGGCATCAAACTACAGAACTACCAGCTGAATTACAGAAAGAATACGCCGACCTTGTAGTGGATGAATTACCGCCCCCCATACACGGCTACTCACACTATACAATCACAGTATCGACTGGTAACCAGGCAATGAGGCCGACGTCCGTACCACTTCAACCCCGGCCGCACGGGACGAAAAGGAGCGTCAGATCCATGACCTCATATATATAAATGTATATATATATTGAATGAACGAACTAGCTTTTCACTTAAATTGATGAGATTGAAAAAATAAATATAAAAATCTAACCAGGAAAATAGAAAGTTAAACGAACTCTAAACGTGGTGGGTATTTCACCGTCAGCGGGCACAATACGATGAGGTTTGTGTACTTCAATTACCTTGCAGTACGTATAACAGATAGCAGATTTATATATTAATACTTCAAACTGAGTTTCTATTGTTATTGTCTCTGATCCCGTTATAAAACCGTATAAGACGACTGTACCAGCTGCCTTTTTCGCAGTTTGAACAGCCTTACGAGGTATATATATAGCGACTTGACTCTCTTCACCCCAATTCTTACTGCGTTATACCATTTTATTGTTTGTAAAAGCATGCTGGCTGTGTGGACGTGCAATTACGGCTGCTTAGTATTCTGAAAGGAGATATGTTTGAAGGGAGACTTGCTGGTGTAAAGAAGGACGTGTTCAGATGCTTTTGTGGGCTTGTGGTATCCCTTTTTTGCGCTTTCCCAAGTAAAGACCTGATAAATATATTCTTAGAGGATTTACCTTTTACGTATGAAACCGTATGTTTTTTTGAATTGATTGCTCCGTATGTGTTGGCCACGTTTTACAGAAAAGGATTAAGGTATTGTGCAATCCTTGGGTCTATTATTCAAGTGACTGGCCTGTTTGCTAGACTTTTTTCTTCATACACTCCTATCGCTGCTTTTTCGATGGAATTAGGAAGTTGGTTACTATGTGGTGCATTTATTGTAGAGTCCTGGTTATATGTTGGTAATATTAGCCTTTTTTTCCCTTTTTTATTCTATTACGGTATGGCATTCACTGTTATTGCAATGGTTAAGGCGTTTGCCGTTAGCCAGAACAACCAATACTTTGCACCCATCTGTGGTAAGCTAATTGGGTTCTTCCTGGATGTGTGTTTATTGCTTATAGCGGTTCCTTCATATCCCCATAACCTACCTCGTGTTGCAGGTAAGTTTCAAGTTAAAAATAAAGAAATGCTCCCTATTTGAAATTAATGTCTTTTGTGCAGAACCCAACCATGAAGATCTATTCTAACGGCCTGTGTGTAATTGTGAATTAAACATTTGTTGGACATTACATTTAACTTGCTTGGATTTCCCAAGTTTTGTTACCCAGTAACTAATCGCCAATGACCCACAAGGACGAATCACTGAAACCGATATGTTGCGCCTGTTTTTATTTGTGCCAAGGAAAGACGGTACGAAAGCCGCCTGTGTGTTGACTATCGTGGATTAAACAAAATCACTATTAAGTCCAAGTTTCCGCTACCACCAAGTCGAAGTCTAAGATTAGTGACCGTTAGAAAACTGCGTTCATTACACAATGGCCAATACGAATGGACAGTAATGCCGTTTTGGCTTGACTAATACGCCTGCTGCCTTTCATGAACAAGGTATTAAATTCATCAATAAAATCTGTGCTGTCTGCTTGGATGATATACTAATCTACTCGAAATCTAAAGAAGAACACATGCAGCATATCCGACAAATTCTTTGACAAATTAACGTACATGGGACGCTATCCGTTTGACAGCGTTCAATCAAATGTAAGACCTGCCATCACTGTCAGAAAGCTAACCCCCCCAATCTTGTTCCGGTAGACTTTTCAAGCCTTGATGGCCAATGGAACCGCCTGCGACGGTCGAAGTCGTTGCCGATATGTCCATAGAAATACGTCTATACCCTCCATGGTAAAGCGAGGTATCTGACAACACAGACAATGACTTACATGTGGGCACTCATAACAAAACGGCTAGGCATTCGGCACGACTTACATGTGTCATCGTCGACAGGGACAGGCTGTACGCGGCAATGCTGCAACCCGCACGTCAATGTCCTACTGAGTTATCACCTCGCGATAAACAGCCGACCAGACAATACTCAAAGCTGGTAGTACCCAGCCGGTAGTACCCAGCCCAACCGCAGCACCCAGATCCCAGATCAAAAACGACTGGACTACTACAATATTGTATTATTGTATTATAGCATTATATTATTGTATTATAGTAATGTATTATAGTACTGTATTTCAATATTGTAGAGAGCCAGGGGGCAGGGCCCCCGTACCCCCCGCTGCCAACCCTGTCGTGAGACACGAGTAGCTGTAGTAATTATCTCTTGTCAGTGGTGTGCATACTACAAAATTGTATTATAGTAATGTTGTAATATTGCAATATTGTATTGTAGAGAGTCGG
This sequence comes from Nakaseomyces delphensis CBS 2170, assembly GCA_001039675.1. Classification (NCBI taxonomy): domain Eukaryota; kingdom Fungi; phylum Ascomycota; class Saccharomycetes; order Saccharomycetales; family Saccharomycetaceae; genus Nakaseomyces; species Nakaseomyces delphensis. Next base: position 32,740 of record CAPT01000067.1, read on the forward strand.
GGGGCCGCGCCCCCCGTACCCCCCCGCGGCCAATACTGCACTGCAACGGTGAATTGATAAAATCGACAGAATCCGGTTGCAAAACCAAGGGGACCCCCTTGGTTTGATGAAAAACACTGCTTTTTCCTACGCACTTTTCTGAGCAAATTTCGAACAAAATTCAGAAATTCAGAGAATTACACAAACTGGCCGTGTCGTCGTGTACGAACATATTTTGGTGTTTAATGGTTTAGTCCTTGGCAAGACCCTGCTGATGATAAGTATATATATATACAGTATTATGCAGTCCTCTATATGTATTTGTAGACAAACTGCCGGCGACGTCCCGCAAACCCTGCAACGCACAGGAGACACGACAACCAGTTCTCCGCTACTTCCTCACTAACATGCACAGCCCAGAAGGCACAGCCTGCTAAAAGAGACATGACCAAAAACGACTGGACGAACTCGCAATACAACAAAACATTAAAGGAATAACAATACAATATTGTATTGTATTATTGTATTATTGTATTTTAGTGTTGTATTGTAGAGAGCCGGGGGGCCGCGCCCCCCGTACGCCCCCAGCCGCCCTTGGCGAATTGATAAAATTGACAAAATCTTACCCCAAACCAAGGGCGCCCCCTTGGTTTGGGCAAAAAGAGGGTGTTTTGCTACGCAATTGTCTAAGCAGATTTCCACTGGATTTTGTTTTTTTCGGATTTCTCTGTTCATTGCGCAAACTGGCCGTATCGTGGTGTACGGCAAATATCTCCACCTTCATTCAAGTGTTGTTATAACCCGATGGCAATGTTATATATATTAAATATAACGTACTTGTCCTAGTAAGGCTTTAAAAACTTTGCTACAGTACAAAATATAATACAGTATAAAAATGTTGCTAATACAATATACTGTAATACTGTAATACAACAATACAAGAATTAAAAAATACGAGTAGCTTTACTAATTATCTCTTGTCAGTGGTGTACATATTGCATTATAGTATTATTGTGTTATAGTA
>CAPT01000068.1:0-25204 GCA_001039675.1 Nakaseomyces delphensis CBS 2170
CCCAAAAAATTTTGTCGTTTTTTGGAATTTTTCGGTTCTCGGTGAAATTCCCTCAGAAATCGGCGCACAGATGAATAAATAATTTGCAAATGTTGAGTGAAGAGCTTCAGAATTTGGGAAAGTGTGAATGAAAAATTGTTTATTTCATTAAGCAAAAAGGGCATGATTGTTTGATTAATTAGTGTTTTCTGCTTTATATCTCAGGTTATTGCTACAATATAGTTATTTATTTTAAGCTACTCTTTGTATCTTACTTTTTTAATGAAAGAAAGCTTATAAAGTCACGATAGTGGAAGTGAAAAAAAAAAAAATAAATAATGAGAGTTCATTCTATGAGGCGGTTTAAAATCCTGCTGGCGATTGTGTCGCTAGTTTTAATCATTGTTATGTTTATTAGGTATTTGATGCACTTTCAACTGGATCAGGAGATCAGTTTTTACAGGAAATTTTTTAGAATAAAGAAAGATGGGTTAAACAAGATATATGATCCACTTGATATTAAACAGATTCCTAAGCAGACCATTGACGAGCTGTATAGGAAGCGATTAGATAGGGACTCTGGTGCCCAACCAATTGATTGGGATAAATTGGCTTATGTGAATTATGTTACTGATGTGAACTATTTGTGTAATAGTCTATTGATGTTCGATGCGTTGAAGAATAAATATAATACGAAAGCCAAATTAGTTGTTATGATTAGTGAAAAATTATTAACGAGCAATGTAGACAACGAACATGAACATGTGCAGCAATTAATACAAAGATTGCGGGCCGTTGATCCTAATCAGATAGTTATTAAGAATGTTCCAGATATAACAAAAGAAACTGATGGAACAGCTTGGAGGGAAAGTTTTACGAAGTTAAATGTATTTAACCTGGTCGAATATGATAGAATTATCTATATGGATAATGACGCGATGTTACAGGGCCACATGGATGAGTTATTCTTTTTACCCGATTATGTTAAGTTTGCGGCGCCCGTCGACTACTGGGTCTTGCAGCAGTCAGATATAAAGACGGCTCAAAAAGAGCTCAAAAAGGATAAGTTATCTATTAACCTCGAGAAATATACATCTGTTCTAAGCAATAGGGTTAGAAACGGTAAAGAAATTTATAATCACTTACCGCGCTTACCTTACCATTTATACATGACCAAGGATTTCGCAAAGGCTATTCTTGATACTTCTTCCAATGTTGGACACTTGCTACAAGGCAGAGGTAAAACGAAGATAACCTGGACCACAGATCTTATGGTCATCAAACCTTCTGCTGAAACATTCACATATATCAAAGACGTAGCAATCCCCTCCATTATGAAACATAAGGAAGAATATGACATGGATGTTATCAATAATGAGTTGTATAATATGAGAAAACAGGTCACTAAACAATTTGCACTATTCAGGAAATTAAGATCAGCCTTTACACCAGAGGTACTCGTTCTTCCCTTCGGCCGATACAGTTTATTAACTGGATCAATCAAAAACCCAGACCATGCTGCACTCCTTGAGAACGATGTTGTTGGATTCAAAAGAGTTGAAAAGAATGGTAATGAATTGACAAAGGAGGTACATGATATTGTCAAGAATGCAAAGTATATACATTACTCCGATTTCCCATTAGGTAAACCCTGGAACTATCCATCAATTGAGCACGTTAAATGTGTCGTTGATGATGAAAAATCCAAGAATATTTCCAGAGATAAACAACTCTGTGACATCTGGAACGGAATATTTCAGGCATACTATGATATATATCCAAAGTGCCTGTAAACCCCATAGCGAAAGGATATAATAAGCATGAATGATGACTCTGTAATTGGAAATAAATATATATGCATTTATATTAATTACCATAGCATGAATACGATTGTTGTTGTTTTTTTACTTTTTTTGATTCTAAATATTTAAAGTTATCTTTAGATGATTTTTCACATATTCCAAATACGGTCTATCAAGGGTTATTGCTATGAGATAACATATCTTGAGGCGCCGTGGCCATTTTTTTGCCCTAGTCATAAGACAAAATATATATAAAGAAAGCACATAGTTTAATAAAGGTTCAATATTTATTTGTGCTTTTGGACATCTTATTTCAGAATGCCGTTTTTCCTAGCCTCCTTATTCAATAATCTATCTATATCACTGCCGTATTTCAAGTTCTTCTTCCCGTTTTCTTTGAACGCATAGTCTATATTTATCTTTTTATTTAACACGAGCTGATTGTTAAGAGTCTTGATGGCCAGGTCAGCATTCTCATAGAATTTGAAATACACGTAAGCACATTTCAGTTCACCATCTGCTAAACTGAATACTTCCGGTTGTTTTGGCAGTGGACCAAATTTACTGAACAGTTTCGATAATTGTCGTACGTCAACAGCCTCGGCGATATCCTTTATGAACAACTTCGCAATAGGGAGGACGTCAACATTGATATTATCATTCTCCTGGTCCTGTACATGGCCACTTTGATTCGAAGGTCGTATTTTTAATGACTTTTCATACAGCTTTACGCTACCATTCATGATTTTTATTACATATTCCGCATCAGCTGGACTAAAGAACTCTACGAATGCGTACCCTTGGAACTCCTGAGAGACTTTATCTCTTGGGTACCGTATTTTCTTCACTTGTCCAACCTGAATGAACAACTCATATAAGAGCTCCTTATTAACTTTGGAATCAATATTCCCTACATAAACAGTGGCTTCAGGGACACTCATTATTTAGATGTGGATGTGAAATATATTACTATTATTAACAAAAGTCTACTCACAAGCCTTAAAATCTTCTTTTCACAGCTCATCGCATTGAAATCAAAAGTTTTTTTTCAGTTCGTTTTCTTTTCGGTGCGAAATTGTGTAAAAAACGCCTTGAAAAATTACAAAGACAAGCCAATAATGAATGCACTGATACGAGTGAGAGAAAACTCAACAAGTTTTGCATACCTTGGCTATATAGTTTTCTTTACGGGATGGGTAGCGAGGTCTAATCATTAGACCTGTGCAAGGACTCTGATCATCTTCGATTAAATGATCTTGTTGATATATAAAAAATAGCAGTTATGATATTTAATTATTACTATTATGTTTATTTTTTTATTCTGGTTTTAATTATCTTTCGAATATTTTAGCTTTGTGTTTAATGTACTAAGATAGTCGGTCCATGGACGTATTGGCATTTGGCATCTAGATTTTGAGAAAAATTGATGGATGAAGCTTCATGCCGTTATTATAATAATGAGATAATTTAAGAGCGAAAAAATGATGGCGACAGTAAGAGTTTTTAAAAAGAAAAATATTGGCAAACAGCGATTACATCAGCATATCTTCTATTAGAAGAACATTTTTTATGATAAGAAAAGTTATTTTTATTTTTATTGTACTCTATATTCAGTGCTTAATGTTGGTCCTCTATTAAAAAATAAGGTATGTTCTAATCGGCATAGACCTCATCGACATCCTTTTCAACAGCCTTGAGAATCTTCTTTCTCTTCAGTTTCTGTGCAGAAGTGACATAACCATTCTGTGGGGTCCATTCATCGTCAAAGAAAACGGCACCTTGAAGCAGTTCGATACCGACCAACCCTTGCTTCTTACCTGTTTTGATCATGTCTTCATACACAGCCTTCTGCAACTTTTTGTTGTGTAGGTATGGTTCAATATCCTTTTCATCGCTTTTCATGATGCCCATGTTCTGGGCAAGTTTGACAAGGGCAGTATGATTAGGTACGATGATACCAACTGGTTTGACCTTATTTTCGTCAGCATAGACACAAATGTTTGCAACGTAAGCATTTGATCTGTACACAGACTCTAGTTTTTCTAGAGCGATATACTCACCGTTCTGGGTCTTGACTAAGTTCTTCTTTCTATCAATGATCTTCAGATGTCCACTTTCTGTCCACGTACCGATGTCACCAGTTTTGAACCAACCGTCATCGGTAAAGGCTTCCTTCGTTTCTTCTTCATTCTTATAATATTGAGATGTTACTTGGTCACCTTTGACCCATATTTCACCCTTGTTGTCTTTCGCGAAGTAACCCAAGTCCTCGACATCGACAAGTTTGACGGTGGCACAGCCGGTTAAGTCACCAGCCACACCGTATTCAAAATGACCAGGGTTTAGAATACACAAACTTGCACAAGTTTCAGTCAGACCGTAACCAATCAACATTGGACAGATCAGGTTACTGATAAATTCCTGGGCATTGACACTGATGGGAGAGCCACCATTCAAAAGGTATCTTAAATGGCCACCAGTGGCCTTTCTCACCTTCTTGAATATGACGTTGCCGATAGTGTCACCACCTGGGATACCTAACTTTTGCATCTTCAACTTGGAATGGTAAGCAGCCCAGAAAACACCTTTGGTTATCCGGGGGAGTTCATTAATTTGGTGCAAAATACCCTTCTTAACGGTTTCCCAAACTGCAGCAACACCAACCATAATTGTTGGTTCGAATTCCTCCAAATCACTCTTACAGTTTCTGACGGAGGCGCTGGTCAAAGTCTTGACATTGGCATAACCGATGCAGGAACCCCATTCAAAGGACAGTAGTTCGAAAGCCATTTCGAAAATGTGAGCTAGTGGTAGGAAGCAGATGACTCTATCGGTGTCGCCGACATATTTATTCACATTAACGGTGGCACCACCGACGCCAGCCACGACGTTCTTATGTGTTAGAACCACACCCTTTGGGTCACCAGTGGAGCCTGAGGTGTACATAATACAGGAGATGTCGTCGTTCTTTGGTGGGTGTGGTTCAATTTCATTTTTGGCGGACACACCCATATCATAGATGTCGTTGAAGGAGTAGAGTTTAATGTCGGGTCTGCCTTCCTTAATTTTGTCTAGGGCCTCTTTGGCGTCGCTGTACATCTTCCCATTCTGCCTCTTGTCCTTTTCAGTGATTTCATCAAAGTAGATCACGTATTTGATGTCGGTGGCCGCCTTTAACGGGTTTACCAAGGTCTTCAACAGGTGGTTATCGGTGAAGATGGCTGAACTTGCGGTTTGCTTCAACGAATGGATGAGACCCTTCTCGCCGAGGGTATCGTATGCGGTAACCACTGGGATACCTTGAGATTGCGAACCCAGAAACATTTTCATCCACTTATGCGAGGTCGCAGCATAGATGTGCAGTTTGTCCTCGCTCTGGGGTTCCAAACCCATCTTGACCAGGCCCCGGCCAATGGTATGCATGATTTCGATCATCTCAGTGAAGGTGTTGTACTTGTAGCCGGACAGCTCGTAGTACATCCAGTTCTTGTCCTTTTTCTCCATCTGCTTGGTCTCTTTGTTGAACTTCTCAATCTGCTTGGTCTCCTCGTGGATCTCTTTGACATCTCTCCACCCCATGCAGTCCTTGGAACCGTGTCTTTCACAGGCCTCCAGAACAAACTCATAGACCGTAGAGCATTTCATGTTCGGTGGTCTGTCAAACGGCCTCTCTGCCGCCGCCGCAGACCTTCTTGGCGCAGTCTCATGCTCATTCGCAGGCTTTCCTACAGGCACGTTATACAGCATTGTTAGTTTCCTCTTTCAAAAAATTAAGAACAAAAAGATAATTAGTTTATTCTCTTTTTCCTTCTGTTATTCTTTTTTTTTCCCTCAAAAAACAACTTCTTTCTGCCCTTATAGAACTCCAAAAACCTAAGAGAAATAGGGATTTTCTTCTGTCTTGTCACTATTTTTTCTTTTCCAAGCATCATCAACTTTTTGACCCTATTTTTCTGGTTTTTCTCAGTGAGGGCTCTCCTCCATGATCAAAAGTGGAAAAAATTGAAACTTTTTTGATATTTTTTGTTTCTTTTCACATGCGACCTCGTGACAGGTGACACCATCTACGTCACGTGACGGGATCTTGTACGTCACGTGAGCATGAGAGCAAAAGGGCTCTTCAAAATGGCGGCGGCTAAATCCTCTGCTCCAGCACGTATACTCCACTTGACTCAAGTGGCCATGATATCTTGATTTCGTCTCGTTTTTTTTTTAAAAAAAAGGTTGGTATTCGTTATTCTCGTTCAGTGGCGGCTCCTATATAAGAAATAGAGGTGCGGGGAAGGTGGGGAGGGACTCCCTCCCCACCTTCCCCGCACCTCTTGTCTATTAATATTCTATCCTACTATAAATTACAATATTGTTTCCTGGCAAATGTATAATCTGTCTTACTCTGCCCATCGCAACTTCTTGGCGACGTAGAACGGAGATCTCGCCGCCGATTCTCGCGCTGCAAACGCAAAGCCGCGCACGATCGCAGCGTCGGCGTCGACGTCGCTTCTTCGGTCTTCGTCGGTGGTGATCTCGTCTGCGAAGAGTTCACGTCTGAGCCGGACGTACCTGGACTTGATGGCGGGGTTCACCGGGATGGTGAGCTTCTCCCAGGGCGACGTTACCATCGGCACGGGCTGTCTGGCGGCGTTGATCTCGGTGGCGTATATGGTGGCGTCCGCGACGGACCCGTGGCTGCTCGTGACCAGGTAGTTGAGCGCGTCCGTGTTGACCTTCAGGATGGGCCGCGTGGGTTTCGAGACCTTGTGGCACGGTTTTCTGTTTCCCTGTCTCAGTTCTTCGTACAGCTGTTTGTTCAGTTCATTTATCTCCACCGCAGTGGCTGCTGCTGCTGCAGCGGCTGTGCATGTACTTGTGCATGTACATGTGCATGCACATGCACATGCGTCAGTTTTCAGCGGCGGACACGTCTCGCTCAGCGGACTGATGCTTCCGGTGTACCGTATCCTGCGCAGCTGTCTTTGCATGTACTCGTTCTCCCTGTCGGCGTCCTCTTTGTTGTCGTAGGTGGGCGACAGGAGCTGGAAAGGCAGCACCGATGTGGAGTTCTTCGAGGGTGTGGTGACCAGTTTGTGCAGCGGGATATATTTCCCCTTCTTATTCGGTGTGCCGGGACATGTGCCGGCGCCCATGAGCTTCGAGCTCGGCGTGGAACAAGCTTCAATTGCAACCATTTTGCTGTTTTTTGTATAGGAATGCTTTTATCAAAATGTCATGCAATGGAAAAAGGAGGGGAGCCAGAGGGGGGGTGGGAAAAAAGGTAACGGGGGGAGCAATCAGTGCACTATGACGGCAGTGGTTAGTTATATACCTACCCAAAGCCATTCTCATTGCTTATCTAATTGTAGTCTGGAGTTATTACAAATGAGATAAAATTAAAAATAAAATTACAAAAAAGAAAGAAAGAAAGAATCTGCTACTGTGGTTTCTGCGAATGTCATCTCAGAATTGGTAAGGTTATGCTAAGGTTTACACTTTACCTTTGAGACATAAAAGAAATGGACATCAAGAATCTTTTTAGTTGGACATCAAAGCTGCTGTACGACACTTTTCGTCATGTAGCTAAGCCCGATTTTTTTTTTCTTTTTTCTTTTTAGTTTTTAGGAAAACCTTTTTGTTTATGTTCTTTCTCGAGTCACCAAGCTACCAGAATGAAGACCCGCACTTTTTTTCTTTTCAACACTTCTTGGGTCTGACAGCAGCTGACCTTACTTTTACTTGCGCCCAGTCGCTACGCAACTTCGTCGTTTCTTGTCCACTCACAGCCTCGATCATATGTTTACATTCGAAGGGAAAAGAGACATTTTTTTTTGGGCAAGACAGCTTTTCTGGAGTTATTCATTGGGGAAAAACAACAACAAATCAACGAAGGCTGTCAGTTTCCTATAGTTACACGCTTGCAGCAGTCTGAGTTTTCTTTTTTTCTTCTTGTTTATGTTTAGTGAAATCAACACCTTCGAGCAAGTGGGTGTGTCCTAATCATTTCTGTAGAAACTGTCAAGTTAACTTCAACGTAAAAGGTTGTTTGTTTACAATTTCCCAATTAGGAATTTGATCCAAAAAAAGAAAGAAAGAAAATTTTCTTGTTCCTGCAGCTGCTCGCCATTTTCCTATTCTGGAAATTAGTAAATAAATATGGTTTCCAAAATAGGAAACAGCGCTCCTATTGTTATTGCGTCGAGGACTAAGTTCAACGATGGGAGTTCTGGGTCAAAGAAAGTGATGATTATGCTATCACAAAATTTAGTGAAAGACGGGTTTTTTTTTGTCGAACAAAAATGTAGAACACACTTGCGCTGATGAAAGAATTGGTTTGGTGTGTCTATCTATTCAGTAATCTTCAGAATAGGTTTTATCAAAATCGAAAGCAATAAGAAAGAATTCTTAAAAAAAAAGTGTATTGGAATGTCAACGAGTCATCTGTTGGGATAGTACGGTATTGCAAAATTGCCAACTTTATTTTATAGTTGCCTTGCCTTATCAAAATAACGGTTTAAGCTTGATCCCGAAAGCTTTGCGATTCTTCTTGCCGTACTCAAAAATAAGAGACTCCTCCCCCCTCCCTCCCTTGCCAAAACTATTTTTCTTTGTGTCACTAGTAGCGCTTATCACAACAATATTTGCTTGATCGCATGAAAAGTTTAACACCAATAATTGTATCTCCTCTTGCTACGTACTCGAAGCTTGTTACATCGACATTTAAAGTGTACCGTTGTATTCATATACCATATAATAAAAACACAAGAAAATTATTTTGTTATAGAAACAGTCCATTACTTTTAATTGCTGTATTTCAAGTCAATTTATGCAGTACGAAAATACAGAGTCTATTGGAGCCCAAAGCGGGACGAGTACAATGTTGGGGAACTCCCCAAATGTTTCGCCTGGCGGCGCAACTCAGGGTGTACCCAACCCAGGTGCACCTATCCGTAGGTTCCAAGCGGTAGAGACGCTAAGAACCCTTCCATTCATAACGGGACTCGGTGCGGACCGTCTGCTGGACAAGTACCTGAAAATCGCAGAGAAACTTTTGAATATCGGATTAATAAACAAAACGATACTGCCGATATGGCTAAAGTTTGATCGTATTGTCAATATCCTTCTAATAAAATTATTGGGTTCAAACCCTATCAGGGAAGAAATAATAGGACAACAGGTAAGACAAGGACCGCCACCAGGATAAAGGATTTGCGAAGAGTTGAATAAGAATATTTTATATAGTAGTTTTTAATTTAATATAATATATAATTATACTTTCAGGATCACGTTCTCTCGTTGCAAGTAATAAATACAAATGCGCGTTGAAAAAAATCGATGGTTTTCACATGCGATATTGTATTGGGATATACAACAATAGCTTCTCTCTACACTCGATATACATTATACACACGAGTCTACTCCTAGTCCTTCTGGATCAATATTGATAGAAAGGCCAACAATAATGGAACATGAAGGTGCCCGCGTGGTCCGGATGCAAGATCAAGGAAGAGCGAACGGAGCTGCAGCAACAAACACAGGATCAAGCAGTACGTGTCGAGGTGGAAGGAGGATGATGTACGACGCCAAGAACCCCATTTACAAGGACGAGAGGGACGTGCATCTTCCGGTAACTGAGATACATTTGAAGTCGCACGAGTGGTTTGGCGATTTTATCACCAAGCATGAGATCCCTAGGAAACTGTTCCATTCGTCAATAGGGGCTATCACGCTATACTACTATACCAAGGGTGTTGACTACAGATTGGTGAACCCGTTCCTGATCGTCGGGTTCGTTGTGGTGTTCACATTAGATGTCATACGGTTGAACTGGCCGTTCTTTAACTTCCTCTACTGTAGGGTGGTTGGCGCTTTGATGCGGAAAAAAGAGATTCACACGTATAACGGTGTTCTGTGGTACTTGCTGGGACTGATATTCTCATTCATGTTCTTCTCGAAGGATGTTATCCTGATCTCCTTGTTCCTGCTAAGTTGGTCCGATACCGCTGCGTCCACCATCGGCAGAAGGTACGGCTACCTAACACCTAAGCTCACCAAGAACAAGTCGCTAGCGGGCTCCCTCGCGGCATTCACCGTCGGCGCGCTGACCTGCTTGGCATTCTACGGCTTCTTTGTCCCACATTATAGTTGGACCAACAAACCCGGTGAAATTATGTGGACGCCAGAGACCAGTAGACTGGGCCTCTACCAACTATCGTTCGTCGGAGGTCTTGTTGCTGCTTTGAGCGAAGGTATCGACTTATTCAACTGGGATGACAACTTCACCATACCCGTGTTTTCCTCCATATTCCTTAACGCGATCATTAAAGTTTTCAGGGTATAGGAGGGGAACCTGACATTTAGGTAATGTAACAATTGCCCTATTTAGAAAATTCTGTATATATATATATATATATATACGCCACAGCAAAACAACAGAACTCATAGTTATCTACTGATCCAGCTATATTTATTATATTTATATGATCTTATTATGTTTATTATACTTATTTACGGACAGTCACGTGACGCGATGTGTGGCAAAAAATATTAGAAAAGGAACTGTAAAGGGAACCTTAAAGACGGAGGAGACTTCAGTTACCAATGTAATATACAAAATAGTTGAAGATTGTTCAAGAACAGTTCAATTCATTACCAATACTTAATTTGAACAATGTCTGGAGGTGCTGCTGCTGCGTCGGCCGCAGGTTATGATAGGCATATTACCATTTTTTCACCGGAAGGTCGTCTATACCAAGTCGAGTATGCATTCAAAGCTACAAACCAAACGAATCTGAACTCCCTTGCTGTTAGAGGTAAAACCTGCAGTGTTATAATAAACCAGAAGAAGGTCCCAGATAAATTATTGGATCCAGCCACCATGTCTTATATCTTTAAGATCTCTAAGACTATTGGTATGGTTGCCAACGGTCCCATTCCAGACGCCAGAAACGCGGCTATGAGAGCGAGGTCTGAAGCAGCTGAGTTTCGCTACAAGTACGGTTACGATATGCCGTGTGACGTCCTGGCCAAGAGAATGGCTAACCTGTCCCAAATATATACACAGAGAGCCTATATGAGACCACTAGGTGTTATACTGACATTCATATCGGTTGATGAGGAGCTGGGACCCTCTATATACAAGTGTGATCCAGCTGGGTACTACGTCGGTTACAAAGCGACGGCCACTGGTCCTAAGCAGCAGGAATTGACTACAAGCCTTGAAAACTATTATAAGAAGAAAAACGTTCAGTCCCACCTGGACATGGAGCAATGGGAAAAAGTCGTCGAGTTCGGTGTTATTCAAATGATTGATTCCCTGGGTACTGAATTTTCTAAGAAGGATTTGGAGATAGGTGTTGCGGTAGCAGACAAGTTCTTTGTTCTAACTTCAGAGCAAATTGAAGAGAGGCTTGTTGCAATTGCAGAACAGGATTGATATATTAACTCTGGTTGGGAAAATATTTGATTAGCCTTTTAGTGTATTTTTTTTTTCTGACCTTTATTATGTAGTCAGTCTACCAGTCAGTGTATAGAATGATTCTAATTAAACATAAAAATAATAATAACAGATAGTGATGAATTACGGTAGTTGTATAAAAACCATGAATGGTACAATGGAATAGTTTTGTTGAATTTATTTAAAACGAACTTTACTAAAAATTCTTGTACAAATGTTCTTTCGGAAAACCTGCTGTGCAAAGAATAATAACTATATAAATGAATATACATTAAGATTGTCTTTTATCATTTTATTTTTTATTCACAGTTGAAAGTTCCACTTTAGAAAACGTAAGGGATGAACAAGTAAGGGCAGTGCTTCAGATACTCATCCCAGTCCTTGCCGTACTTCTTCTTACACTTAGCCTGATCTCTGAGCGCTCTGTGAACCAGGACTACAAAGAAGAATGTTGGGAAAAACCATGGGAAGGGAGAGTTGAATCCACAGGAAAGGGCCCAGACTAGAGATTGGATGTAGTCAGCAGTGTAATGGATCTTTCTGGCATACCTGTACCAGCCGTCGATCAACAGGTAAGAGCCGTTGGAAGTAACCATATACTTTGGATCCTTCAAGACCTGGTAGGGCAAGAATGGGAAGGTTTTCCTGACGGACTTGTCGCCAGACATCTGCTTTCTAAAGGAGTTCTTTTGACCGTTAGTGGTATCGAAGAAGTAATAGGCCATCAAAAGGGTGACGTACAGGGAGATATTGTAGGCGGTGGACCAATTGTACTCGGATGGGTCGTGGTAGTATAGGTACAAAGTACAGTGGCAATATGTGTAAGGTACACCAGCGATGTTCCAGAAGATCAGCATGAAACCGAACTTCTCATAGGCCATGTCCCAGGTAGGCACAATCAGTTCCTCACCTTTGGCACAGGCATTGGCGTAGAGCCAGTGGGCCAACATACAGAGACCCATCTGAGGAGTGACGTAGCCGTACTTCTCGTATTGTTTCAAGCATGCGCCGAGGGTTATGAAGTACAAGGTGAACCATGGCAGTCTAACCTCGAAAAACATCTTCAAGTCCAGGATCCCCCACCTTGGGTTCAACGGTGCGCCCATGAAGAAGTCGTACAGATGGTTACCAGTCATCCTGTGGTAGTCATGCGTGACAAACAATGTCCACAAGTACAGACCAATTGAGAACGCGAAGCCCGAGGCGATGGCACAGGTCATAATCCTACCGAACCGGTCGACGATGGTGTACAATTTGAACACTCCAGTGACATGCAGCAACACGACCAAAGTGGTAGATGTGTACAAGGTCCACATGGCGTTACAGTAGTAAGGCAACTGCTTGTTCTTCAAGTGCGCCAACGGCTGGCCTTTGGTAGAGACACCCGGCAACGTGTAGTAGAACAGGATTTGGAACGCCCAGAAAGTGAAGAAGATAGCCAGGTCGTACTTCTGCGGAACGGCATGCTCCAGGAATATATTGTACAGCTTGGCCAGGAAGTCGCTCCAGCTGCCGTCAGGCAGCGCCAAATGGCCACCGTAGAACTCCGCACTGATCCACATATAGTACATCAGCAGCGGGAACCCGACCAGCATACCGATAACACCCGGGACACCGCCGAACTCATATTCAATTTCCTCCGGTTTCAAGTACTTACCTTGAGGCAGAAAGGAATCGTCTTTCTTCGCCATTACTCAAATGCGCTTTGTTAAAACTCAGTTACAGGATTGCGAGACAAGTGTAGCCACTAGCAATGTTAAATAACAAATATAATATGTTATATATGTGTTATATACATATATATATATGTATGTATTATGCTCCGCGGATCTAACACCGGCTCACCACCAGAAAACTGGCCACATCCGGTCGGATATAGGGGCTTCTTACCCGGAAACTCCATCTCATCAATATTATTATATATTACTATTATATTTATTCGTTTATTATTGCTATAATATTCCCTTCTTCTATATCTTTATGACCATAATGACCTCTTGATTGGCGTAATGTACTGTCTTCCCGGTTCTATTACATAATGTTAGTTCGTTGGTTCTTATCTTAGAGGAATTTGGGTTCCACGGAACCCGGTGGCTGAAAAAAAGTTGTTCCACGGAATGGCGATATACTATATATAATAACACATATATTCCGGATATCTAATATTCTGGTATTGCACTACTTCAGGAACATAACATCTCTATAAAGAAGGTTATGTCGGTTGATTATAGAGTTCAGAAACCGTCGAAGAGGGCCAGGGTCGGGAGAGCCTGTGACAGTTGTCGGCGGAGGAAGATCAAGTGCAATGGTGTGGCACCGTGTCCGTCCTGCGTCACGTACGAGTGCGAGTGTGTGTTTAGCGATAAGAGGGACGGCTCGGTACACAGGACGAGTGGCTCGTTAAGCTCCGTGAGCGAAAGCGGTACTGCGGCATCGCAGACTAATGATGATGGATTTAACGTCATGGAGAAACAGGTGCCTGATGGTCTTAAGGATGATATTTCTGTGGAAGATTCTTCTTTCTACGAGCCATCTGCGAAGATGCCAACGGCCTCGGGCGCTGCCGCCGCTGCCGCCGCCGCTGCCGCCCCAACTGACGATGCGTATGGCAAACAATACGAACAGCACTATGCCGGTACTGAGTCAGACAGTAACAACACAGATGACGACGGTGTTACAGACCCGCTGATTATATACAAGGACGATGCCAAGACTGAAGAGACGATAGAGAAACTTACAAAAGTTCTAGGTGATCTGGAAAAGATCGTAGACAGGGATCCCTGCACCCAGGCCTCCTTAGACGCAGTTAAGAAACAGCTGAATACGATTATTGAAAATTGGGAGCCTGAGATCGACTTTGAGAAGCTGTGCCATCAGGAGGAAGGTGTCTCGAAATCGATAGAGACAAACCTTATGAGAAATAAATACTCAAATCACGTCCATCTGACCAGGTTCAGGATCTGGATCGACTATAATAACGCAAACAAAAACAACCATTTCATGGGAGAATGTGGATTCAGTTTGGCAGAGTCGTTCTTTGCGTCAAATCAGCCCTTGGTCGATGAGCTCTTCGGGCTTTACTCCCAAGTAGAGTCATTCTCTTTACAAGGACTCGGCTACTGCGTTCACCTTTTTGAGCCGTACATGAAAACAGAAGAAGCCATCAGGCTCATGAAAGAGACACTATATATCGTTCTTCGGTTTATTGACATCTGTGTGCACCATATCTCCGAAGAGTCTATATCAATAGCAAACCCCTTGGAAACCTACCTGAAGAGGAAGAATCTGATCCCTATAACACATACTCCTCGTTCCGCTAATGGCAGTCCCGCAAGTTCAAGCTCCAAAAGCTTAGTTTCCACAGTGATAGAACAAATACGGCAACCATATGTAGAAAGCATCACAAAGGTAGCTAATGTTCAATTATTGGCCACAAAGGATGATGATTCGAAGATGTTCGGTCTGTTACTGAATATGTGCAAAAGTATCAGAACTAGATTCGAGACTCTGATGAAGGATTCCAATTTGATTGCTGAGGACGCAAACGGTGACTTGACAAATACCATTCAGGAGATAACGTATTTGTGTGAATCCGAGGAAGTATTGTTAGCGCTTTGTTACAATTACTACAACTCAACATTATATAGTTTTTTTGAGTTTGGTACTAACATTGACTACATGGAGCATTTGCTACTCTTACTAGCAGAACAGGTATCCCTGGATGAACATTACGGGTTTAACAAAGTAATTAACGTCGCTGTTGATAATGCACAAAAAATGGGATTCCATAGATGGGAATTTTATGTGGGGTACGATGAACCTACGGCTGAGAGGAGGCGTAAACTTTGGTGGACGTTATACTGGTATGAAAAGTCCTCAGTTATACAAAAAGGTTTCATATCAGCTATCGATGATTCCACTGTCAATTGTTTACTCCCTAAGATATTCAGGGATAATAACTACCTCGATCGAGGTCACTTTTTGAAAACTGTACAGAAACCGCATAACCAAGTAAGATTGGATACGCTCTCTGTCACAGAACTATGCAACTACGGGAACTTAGCATTGACTCTGATTGCCAGCGAATTTCATGAAAATTTCCTTTATAAGGAAAGGTATACCTCCATCAAGAATACATCTAAGCCGCCTAAAATAAGGAATATCTATCTGAAGGAAATAATTGAGGGTATCCGGTATTGCGAGAAATCTTATGAGGCTGTCAAAAGACAAACTGGTAAACTATGGGATTTGGTATTAAATAGCTCTGAGCATGTAAATAAGGTGGATAGAGCACTGGCATCAAAATTTGCGATAAACTATGAATATCATATGTTCAGATTGATAAATATGGCTGATAATCTAATTGCAAGGTTAACGGTGAAACCGAAACCGACGTGGCTGATGAATGTTCTTCGTAGCCATTTACTCGAAATACATGAACACTGGAAGGTAATGAATAAAATCATCTTGTCAATGTCTGATGACTACTCAGTGGCTCAAAGTTTTGAACATTATGCACCCCTCTGCCTATATATAACAACTCAAACATTCCTGATTATGAGAAATATGGAGATGGATGATATTATATCGATGGTTAAAGTTTACCAGAGATTTTTAAATATCGGGAATTTTTTGGAACGAACAAAAGTCGTACATCTTGCCGATAGTCATACTTTCCGCGATTTTTCGAGATCATTCTCTTTTATTACAATTTTAACAAGACTAATGATGATTGAGTATATGCAAGGCAAGGAT
Source organism: Nakaseomyces delphensis CBS 2170 (assembly GCA_001039675.1). Lineage (NCBI taxonomy): Eukaryota > Fungi > Ascomycota > Saccharomycetes > Saccharomycetales > Saccharomycetaceae > Nakaseomyces > Nakaseomyces delphensis. Next base: position 15,985 of record CAPT01000068.1, read on the forward strand.
ATGAATAAAGACCAACTACTGGAATCCTTCATGAAAGAAAATCCTGAGTTGGCTGATATACCTCGCATGATTTTAGATCCTAACTCTTGCTTATTCTATTCACTGCTTCAGCCAATAAAGAAATCAGGGTTTACTCTATCTTTCAAAAAGATATTGGAGGATGCAAGAATGATGGATTTACAAACTGATAAAATACCGATGAAGTGCGCTAAAAGTTGTCCTTCATTAAACACTATCCTCAATGATACTGAGGTTGATACACCTTCTTCACAATATCGTACCCCATGCAGCAGCCATGACCTAGGGGAATCCATGCCGAACTATATGGGAAACAATAGGTCCTCATTCATGTCGGTCGGGACCACTTCAACAGCTTCTGTGGACAAATCTCCCGTTGCTGCCTTCAAAATACCTACAAGTAATTCATCTGGTAGTACAGTGCATGATCGAAGTGGGGTTTTTAACACCACAGGGACTTCTGCATCTGATATCCCACCTGCTCCTGAATTGAATATTCAGGTACCTTTCCCAGGTGCTATTTCAGATCAACAGAGTTCTTATAATCTCGGAACTCTAGATGAGTTTGTGAATAAGGGTGATTTGAATGATCTTTATAACAGTTTGTGGGGTGACTTTTTTTCAGATATTTATCTATAGTTTTTATTCATCTCTTCTTCTATTTAATATTCATATTAAAGTTGTTGCCCTTAAATCGATAAGATTGATCAAAAAAATATGTAAATTTCAAAAATTAATTACTGTACAAAATATTTAATGACTAAAAGTTAGAAGATCTGTTACTTCTAAACAGAATTTTTTATTCAATATGAAGAATTCCCATGATACGTTTTCCATGAGGAGTGTTCCTGATAGGGCCAACCAGCAAAGGGGAAACTAAATTAACTAACTTCTTGTACATATGGTTGTTTGATTCCCTGGAAATGTCAAGTGCAGTCTGAAGAACATAGTTACCATAGCTATCATTTAACAATGTTTGTACTTCAGATTCGCCCTCATTGATCATTTCATTGATCATTGTTTCTGCAACTGCTGGCGTTCTTAGGATTTTTTCTACAACGTTTGAACCGAACTTGTGCAAAGATAACTCTGTAAACTTTGGCTTGAGCAAATTGACGATTTTGTAGGTATAATCGTAGTCATTTCTTTCCGCTTCTTTGGAAATGATATATTGAACTACATAATTACCGAATGGGTCGATTGTGAGCTTATCAATAGAATTTAAAACCTTTTCGCAAAGATTATTAAATTGTTGCTTAGAACCATGATCCAAACAACGCTGCAAAACACAACATCCATGTCTATGGGTGGCAATGCTTGCACATGCATTTCCGGTCGCATCAAAAATAAATTGAAAATCTTCTGGTTTTAACTTTTGTAGACACTTTTGGATTACATGGTTACCATTCAAATCTTCACTTAGTTCTACAGTGTCAGATTTCAAAGAATTTACAACTATATTAGCTTCTTCTTTGGTAGAGATGCACTCAATCAACTTTTGTAAAGCTCTTGTGCCATGGGGGTCCTTAGAAATATCAACCATCTTTGGTGCCGCAATTGTTGCCAACTCGATACGTTGATTGTTATTAACACGCTCCAATAATTTTTGAATTAGATAATTACCGAAAGAGTCAGTCATTAATTCAACGGTGTACTGTTTGGTCTCCTCAAAAATCGCATCAGACGCTTTTTCACCTAACAGATCTAGTTGCTTCTGCAAGAACCGACACCCATGTTGGTCCTTACATAAAGAATATATATTACCAATGAAGTCATCTAATTCTGCGTTAGTGTAACGGGAAGCATCTTCGATTTTTCTTTGTCTATCATCATTGTTATAATAATGATGGTTACGTCTACCTCTGTTTCTGTTGTTGTAATGATTCTTCTCGTTCTTGTCGTTTGTATGGTCCTTTTTTCTGCCGTATCCTGGAGGAGGGCCTTGAGCCATAACTGGCGAATGGGGTACCATACCATTGAAGGCAGGATTGTTGTACATCCATGGAGGTGGAGTAGCACCTTGTTGGTGTTGCAACACTGGGAACCTTTGAGGTAAGATTGGAATATTTTCCTCGTTATTACTACCTTCGCGAGATAATGGACCCTTCATGAAATCTGGCATAGGACCCATTTGGATCGGGGAATGAGGCATTGGAATTGGAGAATGAGGGTGAATTGGAGCAGTAGGACCGCCCATAGTTGGTGAAAACGACTGAAATGGACCCCCAAATTCACCAAAAGCACCTGGGAAAGGAGTTCTGACACTGTAGCCAGAGTGAGGTGGCTGACCGGGAACAGAAACAACTGGATTCGTCTGTAATTGTGGTCCACCATATGGGTAAGCAGCTGCATAATTGTTTGGATGGCCATTCTTAGTATCGGCATCTACTGCTTCATCATGTGCACCAACTTGGCCTTTATCACTATCGGCATTGCTCTCGACATTACCTTCTCTATCGTACGAAATAGACTGAGTTCTTGTCTTTTGTTGTTCGCTGTTGTTTTCAGTAATCCCATCAGCTTGGACAGGAGTTGTTGCATTTCCTGTCATTGTTGGGCCAACTATTCCATTAGTAGAAATAGCATGGAAGGTCTGCCTTCTGAACGCACTAGTATTAGAGCCTGGTACTCTTGCTGGGATATCATCACCGGCATCGTCAGCAATGGCAGATGATTTAGCGATGGATTCGATGACATTAGTTGTTGCAGTGTTACCATTGGAAACATTCCAAACCTGATCCGGAACAGCCATAAATGGGTCATTGTTGCCAACTTCTTCAACTTCATGAGCACCAGGACCCAATGGCTGGAACCCTGATCCCATAAACGGGAACATGGACGCGTCGTTAGAATTGTTGAACATGGCTGGCATCCCACCACCAAGGGCGTTGGCATTACCTTCTTGAAAATCTGGTGGGTGGAAGAATCCAGTTGGGTGCGGCATATGCATCATTTGTGAATAAGGGATGTATCCGTACATTTGAGGTGGTGGGAACATATGGGCCTGAGCGCTATTCTGCATGGCCGGTGGGCCGTTTACAGGCATAGGTTCCTTCATAGGCTGTGGTGTCTCCACATCATCCATATGTAACTGTTCCAAAGCTGAGTTAACTGTTTCGGCAGCAGCTGAATCAGAAATGGGGGTTTCCTTAGGTGGGTCTAAAGTCATAGCGTAAATATCTTTTTCTTCTTAATGTACAATGGGGATATTTCAGAAAATCTTTAGAAAAATAAAACAAAATTTTGAGGGGATAGTAAAGACTTTAAAATCTATGTCTTAAAAGCACTTTCTTTTATACCCTTGAAACTAATTTACAATAATCCTTGGTGGGAACTGAAAAAAAAAAAAAAAATTCAATAATGTACAGAAATAAAAAAATTATGACAACAAAAGTATCTTGTTATTTTGCTTTCTTTATTATTCAGGTTATAAATCTATTGCTCTTCTTCTGAATTTTACCACAGCGTTATTCCAAGACTTTACTTCTTCTTACTTTTATTTTGTATTGTCTTTAATGCGAAAGCGCAATACTCTTCTATTCTCTCTCTATAGTGTCTGAATGGTTGAACTATCTAAAATAATGGTCGATATTGTTCAAGATAACTGAATCTGTCACCTCGGAGGTCCAAAACTACAAAGGTTTTGTTTTCATTTTAATTCCAATTTGGCTCTAGAAGTTCGTGCATCTTCAGAAGAAAAAAAAATTTATTCGGTGAAGCTGGAAAAATCCATCGTTTCGAATGATCCTTTACATGACGTTTAATTCTGGAGCTGGGCGATAATATAGTCATAAGATATAGTAACAGTTAAGAAAGTTTAGATTAGATACAGGAGCAATCAGTATAGCAGTCCCTTCGGTGTTCCACCAGGAGATGACTTCAAAAAAATTTATATAACTTTGCGAATAAGACAAACTTTATTAATGATATATGTATCAATGTATATATATATCTATATTTAACGGAGTTATCATTAACGTTAAATATAAAAGATGAAACTTAAAATTTAAATAAAAAAAATAATATTACTGTGCTTCAGAATTATAATGGTATGAAATAAAATGAATAAAAAAAAATAATAAATGTGCGTGCGTCTATATTAAATTAACGATTCTACACTGATGGTATCGAAAAAAAGATAGAAGGGTTAAGGACCGACTTAATGGAAATTTGCTTCGAATTGTGGAATTTTTTAAAGTTCAATAAAGGGTGGGTCTTCATTATAAGGGTGGAAGTGTGTGATTTCCATCTTTAAAATAAAGAGAAAAAAAATATTATTGAGATTTTAAAAAAACAAAACAAAAGGGCAAATAACATTAAAACGATCAATTCCGAATTAGAAATGACAACATCAATGCGTATTAGTTCCCGGAAAAACAAAAAATTAGAAAAAATCAAAAATTAAAATTAGTACAACCAAACAATAGTTGCAAAGGAATGGTTTTAAAGAATTAAAGTCTGAGAGGACAAAAGATTTCAAAACTCTAACACGATTAGTTTTCCTTTTCGTGTTGAGTGGAGACTCTTTGCATAGCAGCCAAGAAATCTTCGACAGATCTGGTAGACTTTTTCTCCTTCAATGGCTTACCGTTCATCAATCTGTCGAAAGCAACAGATTCGGACATGATGTAGTAGAAACCACCTAGAGTGCAGAAGACACCAATGGACCAGATGTAGATCTTAACAACGGTAACAATGTCGGTCCAGTTTTGAGAGAACCAGCCGAACAAAGTGAACATGGTAGCAATGATATCAACGGCCAAGACAGCACCGGCTAATTGCCAGGATGGGATGGAAGACCAGAATGGACCAACGGCTCTGGTGATGAAAATCAACCAGTTCTCAGTCAAGGAGATTTGCAAGAACAAAACACCATCGATGGAACCGAAGTTTTGGATGATACCACCTCTTGGCAAGAACATAGTGGTCAAACAGATCCAGGTACCGATAGCCAACACAATACCCAAGATGATGGACATACCCCATAATCTTGGTAGGTTCCACTTAACAGGAGTCTGAGAGAATGGAGCATTGTCGTAGGCAATAGCTAGGGTGGCAACATCAGCGAAAATAGCAATGAAAACAATCAATTCAATGTTCAAAGAGTGGTTCAAGATAACAATCCATAGACCCAAGAACAATTCCAAATGTAGAGACAAAGCGATACGGTAAACAACGTAGGAGTACATTCTGTGGAAAATTTGTCTGGAAGTCTTCAAAGCATCGATAATAGCAGACAAACCAGGGGCCAAGAAAACAATATCAGCAGCGGATCTAGCGGCATCGGAAGCACCTTCGACGGCAATACCGGTATCAGCCTTCTTCAAAGAAGGAGCATCGTTAACACCGTCACCAGTCATAGCAACCAAGTAGCCTCTGTTTTGCAAGATTTCGACGACCTTGTACTTGTGTTGTGGGAAAACTTCAGCGAAACCATCAGCGTTCTCAACGAAGTCAGCCAATTCAGAACCTGGCATGTCACCACCGCCACCTAGACCTAGTCTTTCAGCGTTGTAAATGTTGGTACCAAGACCCAATTGTCTACAGGTTTCCTTAGCAATACCGACGGCGTCACCAGTTAACATCTTAACTCTTAGACCCAATCTTCTAGCTTCGTCAACGGTTTCAGCAGTGTCATCTCTTGGAGGGTCCATACATGGCATGACACCAAGGATTTCCCAGTGACCTTCACCTCTCTTTCTGGCGACACCCAAGGCTCTGAAACCTCTGGAAGCCAACTCAGCGACCTTGTTTTCGTAGTTCTCGTGGATATCTTCTGGGATTGGGTGGTCCTCTTCGACGGTCTTTAGAACGAACAATGGGGCACCCTTGACACAGATGATCCTCTCACCTTCTGGGGATTCAACAACAGCGGTAACCTTCTTGGAGACAGGGTCGAATGGGTGGAATTCCAAGACCTTGTACTTGGTCAAAGCGTCCTTAGCCTTTGGATAGTTGATCAAGGACTTTAGGAAAGCCTTGTCAATAGCGTCGAGACCCTTCTTCTTTCTGGAGGCAGCAAGACAAGCAGTCAACATCAGGTCGTCGTCAGAGACACCTTCAACGGTGTATGGTTCGTGTAGCGACAACTTGTTCTTGGTCAAAGTACCGGTCTTATCGGAACACAAGATTTCGACACCGGCTAGGGATTCGATAGCGGACAGTTTTTGGACGATGGCCTGCTTCTTAGCCAAGTAGGCGGCACCGACGGCCATGGTGGTGGTAACGACAGCTGGCAGACCGACTGGGACACCGATGATGGTGATACCCAGGGTGAATCTCAGGATCTTGACGATGTTGTCGGTTCTGTAGAAACAAGCAGCCCAGATAGCCAACAGGGTGATGATGACCAGGACCAAAAGCAGGATACCGATACCGTTCAAGACTTCAGTGAAATGACCTTGGCCACCGGAGGCCTTGTTGACCAGAGCGGCGGCTCTACCGACAAAAGTGTTGTCACCGGTAGCGGTGACGACCATGAAGGCCTCACCTCTCTTGACAGTGGAGGAGGAGAAGGTCTGGTCACCGTAGTGCTTGTCGACGGCAAGGGACTCACCGGTGATGGCGGACTGGTCGACTTGCAGGAAACAGTTCTCGGTGACTAGACGACCGTCGGCTGGGATAATGGTACCGTCTTCGATTTGCAGGATATCACCAGGGACGACCTCGTTAGCAGGGATCTCGACCAGCTGGCCGTCTCTGATGACGACAGCGACGTTAGCCAGAGTCTTCTTCAACTCGTCGACGATGGAACCAGCCTGGAACTCCTGGATGAAACCGACACATGCGTTCAGCATTAGCAGACCGCAGATGACACCGAAATCGACCCAGTCAGACAGACCGGCGGCCAGGATAGCGGCGGCCTCCATGACGAACTGGATAGGCCCGACGAAGAACATGATGAACTTGACAACCAGCGACTCTCTCTCGTCGGCCATCTGGTTCAGCCCGTACTTCTTCCTCCTGTGCGCGACCTCGTCGGAGGTCAGACCGTACGAAGGATCGGTCTGCAGGTACTCCTCAGGCACGACACGGGCGGAGCCCGTGTGGTGGCCCTCCTCCTCGCTGTCCTCGTCGTCCATGCCGTGGTGCGACTGCAGCTCCTCGATCAGCGCGTCGATGTCGTCGTCCTCAGACATCTCCTCGTCGTCGTAGACATCCTGAGGAGGCTTCTCGTTGTTGGATTCAACGTCAGACATTATTTTACTATCTTGTTGCAATACTTTCTTCCTTTTCTTCCCAGTGTTTAGAAAAAAAAAAAAAAGAGTAAGTTTGACTTTGTTGTGTTGTGCAAGAGCAAGAGAGCAAGAACGGTTTTATCTCTGGCCAAGTGTTGATATTTATATTGGCCAGAGAGAGGGAAAAAAAAAATTTTTTTTTCCCTCTCATTAAACAACGCAATGGAATGAAAAATTTTTTTTCCAGTTTTGAGAGAATTATCAACTTGCCAACTTGCCAATGGTAATGGCACACAGTACAGGATGGCATGTTAACGAGGTTCCGTCAACATCGCTTCGTTAAGTTTTGTTGTGGACGAAAACAGAAAAAATAAAAAAACAAAATATTGAAAAAATAAACAAAAACAAGAGCAAGAACCAGAACCAGAACCAAAAAATCTCGCAAAAGGGGAAATTACGTCATTTCCACCTCGTTCTCTCCGTCCGTTCCTCTCTCTCCTCCCACCCACGAGGGGTTTTCCTCCCAAGCCACAACAAAAAGATTTTTTTGCCGAAAACGGATCTGTTTTGCTTCTGCTTGCGCAAGTCCGTTTTAGGAAATCCGGGCCCAGGGCAGGGCCAGGGGGGCAGCCGGTGTAAACAAAAGTTTTGTTTTTCTTTCTTTTTGTTTCTGTCCGTTGCGGTAATTTCTGCGGTGCGGGTAACCGCCTCGTTTACTCTGTTTCCGGATTAGGAAAGAGAAAAGGGGCTGTTATCTCTCGGGGAGTTTTGTTGTTATCTGTCCCGGTGGATGTTCCGCGTCCGTGCCCGGTGATGCACACGGCTTTCGCCTGGAGGGCGGGTGTGTGTATACTGCAATACATTGTATTGCAGTGTTATTGTATTATGCCTTATATAATCTTTAAGCCAGATGATATAATGTGTGTATGCATCTGTGTATGGGTTACGCCGTCAGGTTGGCGGCTGGGGGGTACGGGGGGGCCCGGCCCCCCCGGTTCCCTACAATATTGCAATACCATATAATAACACTATAATACAATACTACAATGCAATATTGTAATATTGATAGAATAAATAGTTATTTATATTATTTATCATCTTGATATATTGTACTCAGAGGCCATTGTTTGGCAGGCGGGGTCTCTATACTTGTAATATTGTAGTATCTTGTTATCACTTTATTGTTTTGTTGGCGCGGGTTCGTACTCGTGTCCCACGACAAGTATTTTTTATTGTATTATTACAGTATTACAGTATTGTATTGTTGCAACATTTTTATACTGTACTATAATGTATTATATTTTGTACTGCAGCAAAGTTTTTGCAGTCTTACTAGGACCAGTACGTTATATTTAATAATCTACAGCGCCAGTTCCATCCGGTCAGGTTACAATAAAACTTGAATGAAGTGGAGATATTTATACTATTATACTATTATATTTATATTATAAAACTGTGAAGTGGAGACATTTGTGGTACACCACGATATGGCAGTTTGCGCAATGAAAAACAAGAATCATTCCAATTTTCACCTAGAAAAGCGCGTAGCAAAACACCCCATTTCTAACTAAACCAAGGGGGCCCCCTTGGTTTTCCAACAGATTTTGTCGATTTCTCAATTCGCCATGGGCGGCGGGGGGGTACGGGGGGCGCGGCCCCCCGGTTCTCTACAATACAATACTACAATACAATATTGCAATACAATACTATAATACAATACTACAATGCAATATTGTAATATTGTACTATATTGTATTGTTATTCCTTTAATGTTTTGTTGTATTGCGGTTCGTCCAGTCGTTTTTGGTCACGTCTCTTTTAGCAGGCTGTGCCTTCTCGGCTGTGCCATTAGTTCGAGCGTTTTAGTGAGGAAGAAGTCGCCGTTGGCAGAGAACGGGTGGTCGCGTCTCCTGTGCGTCGCAGGGTTTGCGGGACGTGGCCGGCAGTTTGTCTGCAAATACGCATTGATATAGAGGACTGCATAATACCGTATATATATATATATATATATATATATATATATA
>CAPT01000073.1:0-58442 GCA_001039675.1 Nakaseomyces delphensis CBS 2170
GTTACGTTACTATATATATATATATATATATATATATAGTCATTTCTCGAGAAGGATTAGTATATTTTTAGAGAGTAGGTGCTTACAACTATAAGTATTAAATGTACAGAATGGATTGAGAAAAAAACAGACTGCGTCAATATTAGTATACAAATCTTGCCAACCTATAGCACATTTACATTTGTACGGTGCAGTTATATCGATGTAAACGGATTTTGGCCACTAAGTTTGGCTTTGGATGAGCTGAGCTTATAACCCTTGATCGCAGCACAACTTTGTTTACTTGCATACACTAAATGTATAACCAAGGCTACATGTAGCAAGAACTTTTATCAAAACTGCACATTAACCAAATTGAACAATGGCAAAAAATGACGTCATTCCCACAGTTTAACTTAGTTTCGCATCACCTGTGTAATCCTGAAAAAATTTATTATTAAGGAAATTTTGCAACTGTGCAAGTTTGTATTTATATGACAATAATGCAAGCTTATTTAATGGAACGTTTCATTTATAATATTGGTTCGAATGTTCGCTCTAAAACGCCAGCAAAGCACAATGAGTAAAGTTATTGCCAACAACATTAAGTACGACCCATCTACTGATAAACTATTGACTGTCGGTGCTGGGTGTTTCTGGGGTACAGAGCACATTTACCGGAAACACATGGGTGACAAGATTAAGGACTGTAAAGTTGGTTATGCCAACGGTAATGAAACCATCAAGGATGGTTCGAGTAAGGTTACGTATGAAAGAGTCTGTAAAGGCGACACTAACTTCTGTGAAGTATTACAGATTTCGTTTGATCCTAAGAGGTGTTCTTTGAAGGAACTAATTGATTTCTTTTTCAGAATACATGATCCAACTACCGTAAATGCTCAGGGTCCTGATGTTGGTACACAATACCGAAGTGCCATATTCACTCATACCGATGCAGACCTAAAGGAGGCCCTGGCTTTAAAAGAAGCATGGCAACCACGGTGGAAAAACAAGATCATTACTGAAGTTAGCGCGATCCAGAACTTCTACGAAGCTGAGGATTACCACCAAATATATCTGGACAAAAACCCAGCTGGGTACGCTTGTCCAACTCACTATGTTAGAGACTTCGTATGAACTTCTTTTTTTTTTTTTGGATCACATTCTTTTTGTTGAGACCCCTCTATTGTTAAAGCTCATCAGAATAAATCTTTATAGAAAAGTTACGCCATGTTTTTTTGTATCTTCAATTTTCAAGTTTATTGTTTTTAAGTAGCATCCATTAGTTTCACAGCATGAATATAAATATGCCGATGGATTAATTTATTAGTCTAGAACTAATATTTGAAAATAAAACAATATATAAATATATATTGTAATAATAATGATAATAATTTGTTTAAATTTAATTATTAAACCTAAAGATACAAGGATATAATTATTATTATTATTAATTATTAATATATTGTATATTTTAACAATTGTCGAATAATTATGCATAAAGTTTATTAAATGGTATAGTAAATGTTACATTGTCTCTAGATAAGAGGTTGGTTTGCAGAAGCAACCAATAGAAAATAGAAAAAAATAATATAGGTGATGCAATGATGAAAGAATATTATGTCAATTCAGGAATTCAATCGATGATTTCATGTCAACAAAGATATCAATAAGAATGCCAATGTGGAAACCAGTTTGTTGATAGCAGTAATGCCTGCCGCATTTGATTTCTCTTGGTCTTCTGCCTTGGAGAACGTTGTAGATGTTCTGGAACTGGAGGACTGTTGCGCAGATGATTGGGTTCTTGTAATAGAAGATATTTCCACTGTGCTAGATCTAGAAACAGTGTGAGATACTGAACTAGATGTTTTAATCCCCTTTGTTGAATTGGAAAAACTAGTGCTGATAGCAGTGGAGTTGAGGAAAGAGAACGATGTAGAATTATTGTTTGTTGAGGTTGCATGTGTCTTTATAGCGGAGGAAGTATTAGTAAAGGAAGAAATGCTGGAAGAGGATGATTTTTTACCTTTATCCAAATGTTCACCGTCACCGGCACTGTTATCTAAGACATAATCCCTGTCAGAAATAACAACACTATCCTCAGTATAATTGTCCTTATTGGTGTAAATGTAGGACATGCTACCGTTGATTACGGCGCCAGCGGGTGGGTCATAACAAGTGATGTTTGCTTCTTGTAAGACCATGTAGTAATAGCCGGGATCTTGGATATCTGGAGCATCCCAGTTAATTTCACCACCGGCCCAAGCAATGGTACCAGGTTGATTAGTGACGTTACCGCCGGGCCATAGTGATAGTTGAACCTTTGCTGGAGTTTGGGGAAACTCGTATTCACCGGTAGTTGCGTTGTAAGTGCTGTTCTTGAACAAAGTTCTGCCCACGACACCGTCAACGGACCAGGTAATGTAATCTGGATGCCAGTCTACCTCATAAGTGTGGAAGTTATCGAAAGTGTTGGTGGTGGAGATATTTGCGCTGTTGGTGTAGTTTAGAATACCTTGGAAGTAATAGTTCGTCTGGACCGTATTTAGATCAGCACCGACGAATTCGAAATCGACCTCGTCTTGGACGTTCGAAAAGAAGATCATTGCCGTGACAACACCGGCCAAGTGAGAGGATTTTAACCTAGCGGACATCTTCCCGTACCACATGTATCTAGTACTGGACAAAACGGAACCGCCAGAGTTTTTTGGCATGGCCAGGATCATACTATCCTCATCAGGGTAGTCGATCAGATAGCCACTGTAGGTCCAATCACCAGCAGAGGCATTACCTAGATAAGTGTTGGCGTTGAGGACGTTCGCCGTGTAGTTGTTGTTAAACTTTGTCTGTGTGTTTTTGCAGATAGGCATGGCCACACAGGAATCGACAGAGAAGGAATACCTTGGGTTACAACTGTTCACACAGTATTGACCCGTGCCGCATTGGCCGAAACTAGAACAGCATGGGAACTCCTCTGGGCATTGCGACGTAGCATTACAGTAGATGGGCTGGACCTGGGCCTGTACCCTCAGCACTTGAGCGAGAATTGCTAAAACAGGTAGCAACTGATATAGCATGTTATTATTGTTTTTTGTTTGTTTTTCTTACTTATTTTGTAATATTCACAAGTCTACAAGTGCCAAGAAATGAGCTGGAAAGTAAAAACAACGATGTGAAATAGACTGTCTTTTATATGTGATATCTCATCCATACCAATACTCCGTCGCTAAAGTATTACATTACCCAATGGAGACATTATTACTCGATTCAACAATGTCAATTAATATGATAAGAATGGGAGGCATCGCCAAAAGTTAGCCATTTTATCCCGAAGCGGGCCAAGCACGCGAAAAGAAACCCTGCCATGGCTTGAATTCGATTTCGAGAAACGGCAATTAGTCCCAAATGCGGAAATGCGATTTTTTTGGCGTCGGCCCAAAACGGAAGTCTAATTATAAAATAGGACGGGTAACATGAATGTTCGTGTAATATTACGTTCACGTGTAACCGGTTACTTGTCTTTTTGTTAGTTGTTTCCCCACTGATGTGTGCTACCGTAACTAATTGTGATTTTCATTTCTGGAGGCACCAAAACGTTAAAATAGGAAAGTACTCTAAAGATATATATACTTTGAACACCACAGTACTACATATTAAATATGCTATTAAATGTTTTATACCTCTAGTCAAACTACGCTATAATTTTATTTATCTAAAATACATCTATTGATTAATGTAGTGATAATAATATGATGTTAAGATAATATTGTAATGTAATATTGTAATGTCATCGTGACCGAATCCGGTTTTCCATCCCCACAAAATTAATATTTCGCAAAAAACAAAGTATTCTAGACGAAGTGAAACAGAATGTGGCAACCCTGTCGGCATTCGATGACAGGTGGAAAGCCGTAGGACCTTACGGTATAGAGCAATCATTTGGTATTCTAGATATCCTGGTATAACGATTTTTTCACGTCATTATTTATTTATTTCTTTTCTTTCATTTCGTAATCTAAAAATTGTACTATACTTTATAGAGATACCCCCCTACTTTGTGTGGATAATTTGTTAAATCGATACTTTCCTTATACTGTTGTCCTGTCTTATTACTCATCTCTGCCGCACATCAGTTCTCACGACAATGTATTATGCCACCGCATCTTCTACGGTCGCCTCTCTCAAAAGCGCCAAAAAAAGAGATTGCAGCACCTGAGTTTCGCGTATGGTCACCCACTACACTACTCGGTCAGGCTCTCACAAGCTTAACTACAGTTGATCGGACGGGAAACGGTGCTTTCTTGTGGATATGGCCGCAACCGAAAGGGACAGCAAACGCAGGAGGTAACTGGACCCCGTCAAGCACTTTTCTCTGTTGTAGTATAATGTATTTGATAATCCAATACAACTATACAAAATATAATACATTATTGCAGTGAGGATAAAGTAGAAATGTTACTATAGTACAATACAACAACACAGCGATGGAATCGACAAAATCAGTTGAAAAGCCAAGGGTGCCCAGTTGGTTTGGGTAAAATCAAGCATTTCCCTACGCTGTTTTCTGGGTGAAAATTGACGGATATTTGTTTTTCAGATTTCTCTGTTCATCGGAAACTGGCCATGTCGTGGTGTACGAAATACATGTCACTGTGTTCCGTAGCGCGTTAATCTAGCAGCGGCAACTCAACGATATATATGAATATACATATTTATACATGATACTATAGTGATGGTGGCTTTAGCTGTCTTTACGTCAAAATATTATTCTTGCATATGCTCTGGTCTGTATATAACAACGCTACGGTACAATACACTATAATGTAGTGCGATATAGTATGATGTAGTACAATTAAGCAATACAGTAACACAATAATACAATGTTACAATAATATGGTAATACAATAATACAATAATATGGTCTGTTAATCTTGGAATATATGCTTCCCCCAGAAACCACCGTACAAGGATGGCTTTTTATACAACATGAAAACAAAAACAAGAAAACAAAAACAAGAAAACAAAAACAAAACAAAAACAATCGAATCATATATTCAAGAGCTGTTGATTTATATTTCACGGTAAATATAGGATACGAGGTGGCGCCACACCGATATAATAATAATGTCTGAACAAAGGGTTCATAAGCCGTTAGGCGATATAGGTAATACCGTCGGAACTAAAGATGCCAGGAATGTTTTTGAGAGACTGACGTTCTCACCTAAAAAGAAGACAGGTGATAGATCGGATAAAGTCGTTTGGAAACCAGCATTGAGGGTATCCCCTCGGAAATCCAGTACTGACACACAACAAATAAACAACGTCAATGAGACACCGAAGAGATTGAGTACCCCACCCTTCCTGAAAGAGTATAACTCACGGATAACGCAGAGTCTAGATAGGCCTCAATTTGATGGTGCTAGCGCAGTTGCTAGCTCAGTTGCCAGGCCTAGATCGGAGAGGTTGTATGGACTGAAAAATTCTATCACAGACACGCCAACGAATGCGCTTCCAATTGAGTCCTCCAATGCCAACATGCAAAATGATCAAGTGTTTTTACGTCCAATATCGCCCACTAAGATAACCTTTAGCAATGAAAAGAAGAAAGGTGGCGATGGTACATCAAGTAGGATACTTTCAAGAATCAGAAACATACGTGCGTCACCACTGAGAGCTCCAAAACAGGCGCAGGTACAGGTACCACCAATCAAGAAGAAGAATTTGAGCGAGATGCTGAGGCAAGAGGAACACGGAAATTCTAATAGGAATAAACGTGTAAGATTCCAAATGCCCAATCAGCCCGCATCGGCAACATACTTAAGACCTACAACAAATGGTATTAGCAATACCGTCCAAAACACATCTGATATTAGCTCCGAAAAAAGTGATACCAGTAGCACTTGCAGCACCCCTAGCCGTCCAAACAGAGATCTCCTAGAAGGCAACACCCAGAAATCTAGCACCAACTCTGAAACCATTGCCAGGATACGGACCTTAGAACACACAGTATGGTCATTAGATGCAAGAATCAAACAACTGGAAGAGATGATTAATAAAAAGTGATGTTTTTAACCCACGATCCTAAATAACGCATTTATTTTATTGCGCCTGCAATTGGACGATTTCTACTTCAAGACTTTAGTTCTTTTATTGACATCATGTAATGTATCGTATAGCACGAAACATGGCTGTTTCCTCCATTTTTTCTTGTCTTTATATCACTCCTCGCCGAAAAAGCGAAAAGGGAGGCGTATAAGGGTAAAATGGTACCAATTTGTTTTATTTAAAAGCATTTGTGATATTCACTCGGATAAGAAGAGGTCAGAGGAAGATAACTAAAAAGAACTTTATTCAGATTCTGGGACTAACAAAGAGGATTTGTATCTAATAATATTTTGTTTGAAAGTAAAGAAGACCCTTTTTTTGAGCTTTCTGAATAGATAAAAAAAAACCACCAACAAATTCATCAACAACAATGAATATTGTTAAATTACAGAGGAAATTTCCTATTTTGACTCAGGAGGACATGTTCTCCACTATTGAGAAATTTAGGGCCATTGATCTTGACGATAAAGGCTGGGTTGAAAAGTCACAAGTTTTGGAAGCCGTATCCAAGGAAGGTGCTGCTACTTACGATGAAGCAAGAGAGACGTTGAAACATGTCAATGTTGATGCTTCTGGTCGTGTTGAATTGGAAGATTACGTTGAATTGGTTGCTAAGTTGAGGGAGAATAAGAGTGAATCTGTTCCTGCTACTAGTTTTAACGTGTCGAACACGGAAACCAGTGCTCCAAGTGGTTCCTCTGGATTACAGCACAAGGGTTCCGGTACCCAGGCCAAAATTATAGTGGGTGGCTCTACCACAGGCACTACTCACACCATAAACGAAGAAGAGAGAACTGAATTTACTAAACATATCAATAGTGTTCTTGCTGGTGATGCTGACATAGGCCACATGCTTCCCTTTCCGACGGACACTTTCCAATTGTTCGATGAATGTAGGGACGGTTTGGTGCTTTCAAAATTAATTAATGACTCTGTCCCTGACACTATTGATACAAGAGTACTGAATTGGCCAAAAGCCGGCAAAGAATTGAATAACTTCCAAGCTAGTGAAAATGCCAACATTGTCATCAACTCCGCCAAGGCAATTGGTTGTGTGGTTGTAAATGTGCATTCAGAAGATATTATCGATGGTAAGGAGCACTTAATCTTAGGTTTAATCTGGCAAATTATCAGAAGGGGTCTATTGAGTAAGATTGATATCAAGCTACATCCAGAATTATACAGACTCTTAGAAGATGACGAAACATTAGAACAATTCCTCAGACTACCCCCTGAGCAAATATTGTTACGTTGGTTCAACTACCACTTGAAACAAGCCAACTGGGATAGAAGAGTATCTAACTTTTCCCAGGATGTTTCCGATGGTCAAAACTATACTATTCTATTGAACCAATTGGCACCAGATTTATGTTCTAAATCTCCATTACAAACCCAAGACATACTACAAAGGGCCGAACAAGTACTTGATAACGCTGATAAGCTTGGGTGCAGAAAGTATCTGACTCCAAGTTCCCTGGTGGCAGGTAACCCTAAGTTAAATTTGGCGTTTGTTGCACACTTATTTAACACACACCCAGGTCTAGACCCAATTGAAGAAACTGAGGCTCCAGAAATCGAAGATTTTGATGCTGAGGGTGAGAGGGAGGCTAGAGTTTTTACTTTATGGTTAAATTCCCTAGATGTTGATCCTCCTGTTGTATCATTGTTTGAAGATTTGAAGGACGGTCTTATCCTATTACAAGCCTATGATAAAGTCATGCCCGGATCGAGCGATCCCAAACACATTAACAAAAGGCCAGCAAACGGTAGCAAATTATCTAGATTCAAAGCTCTTGAAAACACAAATTATGCAGTTGAATTAGGTAAGTCAAAGGGATTCTCCCTGGTGGGTATTGAAGGTGCTGATATTGTCGATGGTTCTAAACTGTTAACGCTGGGTCTAGTTTGGCAATTGATGCGCAGGAATATTGTTAATACCATGCAAACCCTATCTGCAAGCGGAAAGGACGTTAGTGATGCTGAAATCCTGAAATGGGCTCAAGAACAAGTCAAAAAGGGTGGCAAAACTTCCACAATTAGGTCATTCAAAGATAGTTCTTTGTCCAATGCACACTTTTTGTTGGATGTTCTGAATGGTATTGCACCTGGTTACGTTAACTACGAATTGGTTGCTTCAGGTAACACTGATGAAGAAAGGTATGCTAATGCCAGGTTGGCTATTTCCATTGCTAGAAAACTGGGTGCTTTGATCTGGTTGGTTCCTGAAGATATCAACGAGGTCCGTTCCAGGTTAATTCTAACGTTTGTTGCTTCTTTAATGGCATTGAAGAGATAACTATATCAACAGTTTCTGAAAAAAAAGTTTTATATCAAATTTAGAGAAAAAAAAATGTTATTATTCCGTTATTATATGATTTCATTAGACGATTAGCTACTTTTTTATATAACAGCAACCTATTGTATCTGTACCATTTCAAAAAAATAAAAAAGAGTTTGTGTGTCTCTCTTTTCCAGTATTTGAGATTTTGTATTAAATTTTAGAAATCTGCATATCCAAAATTTACTATCCATATAGCTTTTATATATAATTAATTAGCTAACATCAAACATATTAGGACAGTTACAGCCACAACCGCTTGCACATTCCGACGCAACGTTCCACCACTCTTTAGCACAGGATAAATGAATGATATGTTGACAATTACCGCAAACAAAAACACTTCGTTGAGCTTTTAACCTACAATAAACACAACCGTTAGAGAGAGAGTTTGCACTTGTAACCCACTGCATACCAATTCCTTCAGTAAAATTGGTTAAGAGATTTTCCTCTTTTTTATCCATTGTACTGGCTTTTAATATTTTAACCCTTTCAATGGGTAAGTTCCACTGGTATAATAACGAAGAGTATTGTAAAACGTAATTTTTTAACTTCTTCTCGTCAGCATCATCGAAGAACCGATACTCTGGATTTTCAACGGCATTTAAAACATCATCGTCCAATAACTCTATGGTAATATCAGGTAGCTTGTTAGGACTTAATATATGATCATTACCCGCCATCATGGATTGTTTATTAGAATGAGGTGATTTTGAATTCATTGCACGATAGCTTCCCCAATTATGTCTATGGGCAAAATAATCACCGGAACTTATTGAAGAAGTATCAGGTGAAGGATATTTCCCATTTCTATTTTTTTCATAAGAATTTGGGCTAATTGCGGCACTGCTGACTAGTGAACGAGAGGTAGTACCATATAACTGTGAACTGCTATGAACTTCCTCAAATGTGATAGTACCAACTGCGTGCCCCCTATCCTCAGTAGTTTTAGAAACATCAACTTTTTTTCTCATGTGTGTCCGTTTAATACATAATATACAATATATCATGGCTAGCATTTGCACATTTTTCTGTTTTTCAAAATAAGTAATTGTTTGTTTAATAAACCATTTAATTGTCATAGGATTATTATCCCAGATGAAACTATATGGATCGTCATTATCTTGAACCATAAGAAAATCTGATAGAATCTGCCAACAATGAGTGATTTCTTCAAAGCCATATTTTTCTGCTACCAATGCATTTTTTTTGGTTATTTCATCTGCAGGTAAATCCATAACATGATATTCTAAAGCAAGTTCCCTTTTGTCAGGAATTAGCTCTGCAAAATCTTTCAAAACAATAAAATTTTTGTATCGTTTCCCTGATTCTGCAGTTTTCCCTGATTCTGAGTGTATTGAGCTGAAGGCCTTTGGGAAAGTATTCTGTAATACGGGAAATTTATTTCTAACTACTATGTCATTTTGTAGAATATCATCCCAATCATTCTCAAAACTATCAAAAGAATCCTCGGAGTCATTATCCGTTATTTCATTCTCTTGTTTTTCACTATCACCATCCCTTACCGAGGAACTATCTCGAGTGTTTTGTTTTGAAAGCTTCCCAATTGTTGCCTTTGTAAGTCGTTTAATAGAGTTAAAATTTTGCTGTCCGCGAATAATGTCACGCTGCATGAACTTCATCAAATTCTGTTGCTTCTTCCCATTCTTACTTTCTGAAGTAAAAAAACATAACAATTGTCCGGATGAGGTCCAAACTGCACCACATTCATTAGGAACTGGTGTACTATCAAAGTTTTTATTTGTGTTAGATAAATCATTCGGTCCAGCCAAAGGATCTACACCATCCGCATAAATGTCAATGTCGGTGTCAGTTGAACTTTCGTCAAGATATACAGATCCCATATCGGAATCATCAACTGACGAAAAATCACCCATATCGATTTGATCAGCAATATCAAAATTCAATAGCGGCTCATCGTCATGTTCTATTTCATCAAGATTTATTTCTTCTCCCAGCGCGTATCGTATACAGGGTTCAAGGCAAAACAAACTTCTATTTGCATAGGTTTCAGCAATATGTGCCAGTCCGCTAAGTAGTTTCTTTTCCATATCTGGGCTCAGATTGGGGTTCTCCTCGATGTTGAATTTTGGTGGGTTACCAGGACTTGGGTAGGAAATAGGAAATTCAATTGAGAATCTGATAAAAATATATGCTTCCGGGTCATTTTCCGACCAAGGCCCATTTAAAGTTATCGTTATTTCACGATTAGAAACTAAAATCTTTTCAAATACAACTCGTGGAAATTTGTGTCCAACACCGCTAACTTCCTCTCCTAGATTTTGTAATTTCCTGGCAACAAATAAATCCTCATTTGAGCCATTCTGATTCATACGTATTCCTGATAGCCATGTCAAATGGTTCATATTATTTGTTGTTTGGATACCAGATTTTGAGACGAACATTTCCCTTCTTTTATTTAGTTTATTATTAGAACTATCGTCATCAGTTGTAGAAATCTTGTTGTAAGAATCATATCCGTATTCTCTGAAAATATCTTCTCCTTTATCTTTTCTATTATAATTAAGTTTCTCATATATAGAGTCTGCAATCGGCCACAGCCTTAAATCTCGATCAACTGACCAAGTTACCATTTGAAATTCCTTGCCGTATTCTTCTGTATATCTAGATCTCCACAAAAAATCTATAACTCTATCTGAATGACCTTTAAATGCATAAATTGGTTGTAATTTACTTTTTCTATTATTCTCGCCTTCAGTAGGTGATAAATTCATCATATAAACAGAATTGAAACCGTCAACCATAGGCATAACACAGAAGCCGTTACCAAATGGGAGGTACCTACTCCTCCATATCGGAAAATCAGTAGATATTGTACGTTTACATTCATCTCCATCTGCCTTGTTGTAATCCCATATATTCACAGTACCGTCATTTCCACTGGACATAATCTCAGTCTGGTTGAACCGGTTGAAATCAATATTATTTAAGCTTCCAACAGCCTCAAGTTTTTTCAAAGGGATTGATCCCTTCCTTATATCCCAAATATAAAGTTCATTACCATGGGACGATGCCAGAATATTAGCATTTTGATGATTCCATTTGACCTGAGACGCCCCAGATCTCCAAGCGCTAGCAGTATAAAATGGTTTTGCTGCACTTCTCAAGTCCCACGTATGCACATAAGTATCAATTGAACAAGTAGCCAGTATGTCGGGATGTTGATAGTTAAAATTTATATCAGTAATTGCCCTCGAATGACCATGTAACACATGTTCAATAGCATTGTTTGAACTCTTCATTAAATTCCAAATTAGTGCCTTCTGATTCGACGTGGAGGCCACCCAATATGGTTTGGCAGGATGCGGTGACCATTGAACGTCTGCTACCTGCCATGGAGTTGAATGTTTTAGCAAACGAGGAGGGGAGAAAGGGTCATCCAAATCGATAATGTACAAACCTCGCCTTCCTGCTAAAACCACATCTCTTCCTGAAGGATTAATTGAAACAGCATTGAAACCACCATCAACTCTTAGCGATAATGACTTCCCAAAGGTTGATGAGTCTAGTGATTCATCTTTCTTCAATAAGCCCATCAATCCCGGAGAAAATATAATGTAGTGCAATTAGATATAAAAAAACACTAGAACAAAAAAAATCTCTAGCACTATGCAGAAGAATATATTTAAAAAGTTATCGTAATACACCTAGCGATAGTGGTTTTCCTTGGATAGCATTTTATTATAAAATCTAAATCCTGCGCTCTAGTAAGTTTTCTCTTTGCATGAAAAAGCTCCGATGCCCTTATAATTTGCATGAGATTATTTGAAGTTGAGTCGAATGATAAAGATCAAACCGATACACAATTATCTATTCTATAAAATCTTTTAAATTATCTATAAAACTACCTTTATCATAAATATTCACTAGCTCATTGGGAGAACGCACTGTGGTATAATCGGCCAGTTTATATGCTGTGGAATCATATGCATCAGTGCTGTAAAACTCATCAAAGCCGGCATCGTTCTCAACTGCCACGTAATATTTTCCATTTTTATCTCTCAACAGCTTACCGTCTGAGATGTATTCATGAATAGTGAACCATTTATCTTTCTCATTCGTTGTCATACCCTCCTTGACCATGACAAAAACATAATGGCAGAAAACTCCCAAGACAACCATGAATGATCCACACAAAATAGTCAAGATTAATAAGGGTTCAATTTTTTCATTCCGACGTTTAGTAACTTGGATGTATGATAATCTCAAAAACGCATAAATGAGCAAAACCATATTGGAAACCAGGAATGAAAAGAAATAGAGGTAGTTTCCCATTCCGACACAATTATTAATCCAGACACAATGATGGTCCGCTAGAAGGATGCAAGAATCACATACAGAGCAATGTTTGGACCTGGCAGGCTTCTCCCGTCTACAAGTTCGGCATTCATGATTGGGATAATATATTAAATAATCGAATTGATATTTGTTTAGGGACACAGATCGCCTACTATCCAATGTCTCTGGTTTAATGACAATAGATAAGGACAGAAACAGTAACGGTAGTATTAACAAAATCGGTATGATAACAAAATTCTCCATATTGTAAATTCTGTGTTGGATGAAATACAGTGCCTTCGAATAGAAGGTATAAACCATATAGAGGTAAACCCCGAGGTAAAAAGCTGGTACAGCATAGAATTTAAATCTATACTTTGTATTATCTAATAGAATTGGTTTGTAGACCTTGTAGTAGTACCAGTCAAAAGGAACCACATCTCTAAATTGAGGTGACAGAAGTAATAATAGAATTTGGATTATGATCAGGACCAGCAAAAAATATATTAATACCATAGTAGATGTAGAAATCCGGTCCGTCAAATTACATAGAAATCTCACATCAAGGAGATTTAAAGTTCTTCACGTACTGATGAGTTTTATTCTATCCGGCAAAAATATCGGGGAGTTTCTGTCTAGTTTGTAAACGTCAATATACAAACTTTAAAGGAAAATAGATTAGGTGAAAGAGGGAAATAATCATCCATAACTAACGGCTTAGTGAAATTGATTATGCTAAGAGCTGGTTTGGTTAACAGGAATTTCAGTTCAACGAGAACAATATTACATGATGTACGAAAGACAAACATTGAGTCGAGGGTATTATCCCGTATCTTCAAGCCGGGCCCAGAGAATCATAACCACAATACTAGCAAATCATGTTGGAAACTTTGGGCTACTCACCTATTTCAGAGCAGGGAGCAAACGTTACACAAGTTGAAACAGTTACAAAGCAAGCTTATGGATTTTGATAATAGTGCAACTGGAACAAAGGAAAACAGAGTGCTATATAATGAAATAAACCAATGGCATTACCAAAATCATAATGCTACTGAAATATCTACACCTACATTATTATTGCATGGATATGCTGCAACAAGTACATCATTCTTTAGGACATTTGAATATCTAACAAAATCGATTAAGAATACGTATGCAATTGATTTACCAGGTAATGGACTATCCTTCTCACCAGAGTTAGACATAGAGACCACAGAACCCCTTCCATTAGTTATACAAAAAGTGGGGAATAACGGTAGCTTTAAGATACCGTATACGCTCGACAACCTGCACCAAAAATTTGTGATCCAAAAGATGGAGGACTATTTCATTGACAGAATCGAACAGTGGAGGATTGATAATAAATTACCTAGGATCAACGTTGTCGGACATTCATTTGGTGGATACCTTTCTTTCAAATACGCAGTGAAGTACCCACAGAGTGTGAATTCCTTAACGTTAGTATCTCCATTAGGGATGGAACGTAATCTATACTCAATCAACAACGGGCTCCATAGCAACACTGTATACACCAAAAATTACGAAGATTGCAGCTCACCATTCTATGACCGTTCTTTCAAGCTAAACCCATACCTATTTAAAAAACAGTTGCGACCATTGAAATGGTTGGGACCACTGGGCGCAAAGCTGTGTTGGAATTATATAACAACGGCATACCAAAGGGTTCCGTCAATGGACTATAAGGAGTACACATTTGAAACTTTCTACGGCACCGGGGGACTACCGCAGCAGACATCCCAAATATTCACAAGCTTATTTAACAATTCGCTGCTCGCAAAGGACCCTATACTAGACTCAATAAATCATCTACAAACTAGAGTATTACTAATGTACGGCAAGTATGACTGGATGAACAAGTATGCTGGCATGTACATGGCAGGCAAGGTGAAGGATGGACAATACACAGAAATTCCTAACGCAGGACACAACATCTTTCTAGACAACCCGAAACAATTCAGCACGGCACTAATAGAATTCTTGAAATTAGCAAACTAACAGAAAACACTTACGGTTTACTTATACCATCGCAAATCTTAGCATCGTTCACACTACACCATGTGAAAGTTTTTTATGATGTGATGATAGCTAATATTTTTTTTTTTTTCAATCAAGTTCTCGGACTGAATTAAAGTCAAAATAACCCAAAAAAACAACAAACTGGCGTGGCTAAACTAAATTTCACATGCAACATATTATATAAAAAAAAAGACACAGTTAGAGCATCGATACGATATTGATTATGAAAGATAAATAAAAAAGGATCCCTAGCAAATAAGAATAAGATTACAATAGAAGGAAACTTGTTGAATTTGAATATTAATATAGTACTGAAATACAACGGATGCAGCTACATAACTCCTCTGGAGAGGATGTTTTTGATTTATTCGACCATGAGAATGACATAGACTTTGAGACGGCATATCGGATGTTGAGCGGTACGTTGGAAGAATTAGAAAACAGACCGGTGAGTCCCGAATATAAAGAGCTTCGGCACCCTGATATGTGTACACCCGGCACTACCTTTGCCAACCCTGTCCCGAATCCATCAACTCCGAATATGCTGACAACGCTGATACCGACAGGTATGACGCCAACGCATCAATCAAACTCACTACATAATAACAATAACACATTTAATAATATTCGATTTTCCCCAGAGTCACACACACGGCTTACGTATGACTACCAAAATGATATTGTAAATTCCAAAAGCATCGATAGTAAATTGATCCCATTGGGGGCTCACGACATGTTACATTTTCCAAGTACTTCTTCGAAGACGAACACTCCTAAATTTGAGGAGTCTGAGGTTCAAAATGATTCAAATTTCCTGTTACGATCACCAGGTTTTCACCATTCTGGTATAATAACTAATCAGGACATGTTGAAGATGACCCCAAAGAATGGATTTGTTCATAAGATGATTTCTGAAGAACATTTCAGGAGTGACGAGTTATTGAGTACATACGAATCTAATGCGATCGAAAATTTCTTGGACAATTTAATCTCCACATATCCGTTACATGAGGAGAAAACAGAACAGAAACCTATAGAGGACGTAATTAACAAACTCGATGCAACCGAAAGTGTAAAACTGAAAACTGAATCAGAGCCCACCAAACAGAAAGACACGAATATCAAGGAGGAGGCTGAAGCTGTGATGGAGGAGACCAGTATCGTTCAATCAGCGGAAACCAAAGGCACAAATATTGATGACTACGAAATTAAATCGAGACCGAAAAGAGTCTTTAAACCTGTGAAGAATTATCCTTGTAACAGTGTAGAGATACCGGGTATTACCATTGCAGATGAGGATATCCCATTTGATATCAGAGGTGATGTTGCCAAGGTACGAAAATGGAAACATGTGCAGTTAGAAAAAATACGAAGAACACAATCTAAAAACGCATTTGAGGACTTGATCAAATTAGTTGATGCCTCAGATTTAAAGGCTGAGAAGAGAGTTCCCAAATACAAATTGCTCAACTGTGTTATGGATGATATTCAAGAATTAATGAGAGCAAATGAACAATTAGAGAGTATGCTGGAGACAAAATAATATTTAAGTACCTCCTAATTCATCGACACTAGTAAAATCATATACGTACATGCCTTTTTGGCTTCGCAAATAATAGTCCCGTTTTTATAGTACTCCAATCAGATATAATTTTTATCTCAGAAATAAATAAACAGTAACAGATATGAAAATTTTGTTTCAATAATAAGAGAATAATAAGAGGAATGCGATCTTGGGAATATTCATAATAGAAGTAACAATTAACTAGAACTTATAAAACACAATAAAATAACAAAAAATTAAAATAATCATAACCTAGTATTGGATGACTAAAGAAATCACGCAACCAGAGACTGTCCAGCAGATCAAAGTTTAATATTTCTTGTTCGCAGACCAAAGGCTTTATTTTTCTTTTTTTTGCTTTCAGATATTAATTATGATTTTAATTTAAAGATCCCAGGAAATTGTTGTGTAAAACCTTCATAACTTCAGGTCAGACAAAATTTGAGTAGCAAGCTCCTTATACATCCATGTATTACCAGAAAGTTTCTTAAAATGGATACCTGCAAGGCCAACAATTCTGACTTTGACAATATGGATTTCAAATTTAATAGGGGAATGATCGGAAACTGGTGTCCTTGAATTATTAAAATGATCCAGGTAATCACCCTTTGAGGTCTGAAGCATGTCACCGTGATCATACGCATTTAATGAAGAAGTTGAATGCCCCTCTGTGAGGTGTAATTCCTCATTACCCCCACCGATATCTGAGGTTACAGTCCTTCCTTCATTGAGACTCTTAGGAGATTGCTGTAATGACCATTCCAGTCCCATATCTCCTGTATCATTCGAAGTTTCAACTTTTTCAGGAGCATTTTTTGAGCCTAATAACCCAATAGTTGGTACCTTCGAACAAACAAAACCACCTTTAACTTCTACAAAATCAATATTATGTTTCTTCAAAACAGAAATAATTTTGTATCTTACAATTGGTAAAGGCTTGGATGAAGTGGTCTGTACCGAAAAAAAGCCCTTTAAAAACAAAGTACGTGGAAAGTCAATAGAGGGCATACTCCCCGGTGGAGCCCTTGATGCTTGTTCTAAAATAGCCTCATCTGATAGGTCCTCTATGACTGGATTATTATGTGGAATTTTAAACGCTTCGCTATGTCCAGATCTATCATCATCAGGTGTTTGCAGAAATCCGGTATCAACAACCTCTTCTATACCAGTCATATTTGTAGGTACTGTCGGCCGTGTATAGTTAAGTGATTCTCTACGGGCATGTCCAACTGATTTTGCTCTTGCCGTTGGATGTAATTTTTTACCTTTGATCTGTGGTACAAGTGGTAAAACGTCGCTTTCTTCATTTTTATTTTTGTTGGTCTCAATAATAAGCTCAGCATTTGCGGGCAATGCCGGCAAGTTATTCCCAGCGATTTCAGCAGGCTTTTGCAACTCTTGTTTTACATTTTGTGGTACTGCATTCATATAATCTGACACTGCTCTTACATGAGTGCGGTCCGTCTTCTTTGCCGATGAATTAGAAGGATTATTAGTGGATTTGGGATGGCGTTGTGAAAACCTTCTAAATATATTAGAAAATGTTGATTTTTCTCCCTCATTCGCAGATTTTGGGGTTGGAATCGCTTCTACATGACCAATTTTTTTGACATTAGATTTAGCTGGACTACTGTCAGGGGTGTCATAGCCAGGTTTCGGTAACTTTGTACTAATAACAATCTTTGCATTTTCTAATACCTGAGGATTTGGTGTCGAAGTCTGTGGCGTTACGTGTGGGCCAAGCTCAATTGGACTTGGTTCTCTATGTTCCTTCTTTTCTGCCTCCTTTTGAGTAATGACATATTCATGATCCACACCACTGTTCAAAGGATTTGAAGATACGTTACTTAATCCCAACCAACTTGTTGAGTTTGGCGAAGAATTCCTCTCTAACTTTTCAGAAGTTAAATAATACAATGAAATCAATGGATGGTACCCTTGTGTTGGATCCCTGAAATTATCTCCTTCATACTTTGATGCATCAAAACTAATAGGTGATTTTTTAGCCTCTTTCCAATATTCCTCTGATAATTGTTTATATCTTTCTTCAGAGACCAGTTCTAATAGCCTCTTATATGCATGATCAATATCCTCAATAAATTCTAGTCTGTACATTTCCCTTAATACATCAATATTGATTTGCTCTGGCTCTAATGGTGTTCGTCTAGGAATATATGATTGTGGTGGAAAATCATATCCTTTTAAGACCCATTGGTGATTGACCACTTGCTGCAAAGTAGCTCTTTTCTGTGGCTCTACTACCAGAATCTTTGAAAGCAACGATATCACATCTATGGATAAGAACTGCGGATACGATACTTTTCCCTTCTTTATCTTCTCATGTAATGAACTTGAATTTTCGTCATCGAAAGGTACTTTCCCGCACACAAGTACATACAGTACTACACCAAATGACCACACATCAACCTCCGGCCCCAAGTACGGGCGTGCTTTCAATAATTCCGGAGCTGCAAAATATAACGAGCCACAAAACGTATGAAGACTTTTCCTAGGGTCATACATATTAGAGAGCCCAAAATCAATCAATTTGATCTCACCCGTCTTCGATATCATGATATTTTCTATCTTCAAGTCCCTATGAACTATGTTATTTGCATGCAAGTATTGCAACGCACTCAATATGCCACGAGCAAACTTTCGCGCATGGCCTTCCTTCAACGACCCATGCTGGATAATATAGTCCAGCAACTGCCCACCAGATATATACTCGAAAAACATGTAGTAATGATTCGAAAGAGTCTGCATCTCGTACAGTTTGCACACATTTGGATGGTACAGAACCTGACCCAGTGAGGACTCCCTCACCGTCCTCCTATCCCTAGAGATCTCCTTCTCTAGCTTCTTCTTCCTTTCCTTCAATTCGTTTTCATCCGCCGGCGGCGGTAACTGCTGCTCTTTGTGCAAATACGCTTTAGTGGCCCGATGGACAATCTTGATGGCACATAGTACATTGGTCTTCCGGTTCTTAGCAAGCTTCACTTTACCCATAGACCCTGCGCCCACAGTCTCCACGAAATCCCAATCCCCTAGAGACTTCCGGTGGAATTGCCGGGGAGGCTTGTGCTTCTCCTTAGCTGTATCTACTTGCATACCGGCCTGCTCATTAAACACCCTCGGCGTCGCAGTACCAGTACCAACTGTTTCAGTCCTTACTTCCTTCTTCTTTTCCACTGGGCTCACGACTTCCATCCCATCCAGGTTCCCTAAAATAAAAGTGTCAAAATAGTAATACAGATCCGAGAATCAACAACAAACAACTAACTTTTTCTTATATTTTGTCAAACCACTAGTACCTTTCTGCTATCACTCCGCCTTCTGCCCCGTAATATGCGAGTTAGTATGAACACGTTGGGATCTCAGCTTTATAATATAGTTTTATTAATCCCCATTGCCTGGTAAAGATTGATTTTATATTAAAACTCCCAAAATACTTCGATGGGGCTCTTCCCCCTTGAGGGGTGTGCCCCCACGGCTGTTTCTTCCTCACAACTGAAAAATCTGAATCATCGTTAGTGACGCGTGATTTCGTATAGAAATATTTTAACCACAAGTACATATACATATACATATACATATACATATATATTTCTATCCTCTTACTATTGTTGGACGGTGCTGGTGTCTTGATGTGTTGCCGGCTCGGGATCCTGGGCGGACTCAGCCTGCGTGGGCGTTGCGCTGGTTTTCTGTCTCTTCTCTGGCTCGTCTTCTTCCTCCTCGGTCTCGTTGTCGTGGTCGTACGTGCCGTAGTTGTTCTCCTTCTGCTCGAACGTCTCCCCGTTCAGGATCTGCAGCTGTGCTTTCAGCTGCTTCTTCCATTCCAGGGCCTCCTTGTAATCCTCCAGTCGATTGACAACGAGCGGCTTCAGCCCGGGATGGCCCATGTGCTCGAGCGAGTTCAAGATATCGTCCACGTTGCAGCTCCGGCGGTCCTGCTCCTTGGCCAGCTCGCGGGCGTACATCAGCAAATGGTTCACGAACACCGTCGCACCGTGCTGCAGCGCCAGAGACGCGTCCTTTGTAATCACCAGCTTCTTTGCCGCTATATTCGTCTCCATCTGCGTCTGTTGTTGCACCTGCTGCTGCTGCATCTCAGGGACCTCCTTCGCCAGCGTCATTATCACACTCCTGGGAAACAGCAGGTCCTGCATGGTCACTTTCTCTTGCTCCTTCATATACGACGTCGTAGGGTAGTTCCCTTGGGCATCCTTCCTCCATCCCTTTGGTGGCATATTTAACTTGATTTAATTGACCAAAAGAACTGGATACAATTACAGAATTGTTGTTTTAGTTCGATGTTTTATTGTATTTCTGATATCTTGTTTTGTTATTCTTTATTTTTACTCAAATCCACAGAATATCCCGTGCAACTCGTAAATTTGAATAAAATTTGAAATTTTTTTTATTTCTATCACCACAAGAATTCAAAACATATTTTGCGATGAGATGGACTTCACCTGAATAATTTATTGATCTCGAGGGGGTAAAGCAGGGGGACAAAATAAACATCACATGTCTGCTATGATTAAGGCTGCTATAGCCAAAGTTAGGGATAATTTGCTGAGACCATCCGGAGCTGCTGTCGGTGCCAGTGCCGGCGCTAGTGCCAGTGCCGGTGCCATTGATCCAAAGGATTTCACTATAGTGACAGAAGGGAAGGCCGATATCCTGTTTCCCAAGCAGGAGGAGGTGTTCTATAACCCAATCCAACAGTTTAACAGAGACCTTAGCGTTACCTGTATCAGAGCGTGGGATAGTCTATATGGTAGTAAACTGAAAAGTCATAAGCATAGAAAACTCAACGAGACGAAGCGCAGGAAATTAAATCCGAATACGGAGATGGACGCTGCTGATGTGCCCAATTATATTACAATATTGGAGGCGTTATCTGCTACCGGCTTGAGGGCAATTAGATATGCGAAGGAAATCCCACACGTCAAAGAGATTATAGCCAACGATTTGTTGCCAGCTGCCGTGAAGTCGATAGACAGAAACGTTCAGTACAACGGTGTGCAGCATATTATCAAAGCCAATCAAGACGACGCTAACGTGCTGATGTACCGTAACAAGTCTGCTAATAAGAAGTACCATATCATTGATCTCGATCCGTACGGGACGGTAACACCATTCGTCGATGCAGCTTTGCAGTCCATTGAGGAAGATGGTATGATGCTTGTTACATGTACTGACCTGTCAGTGCTCGCCGGTAATGGTTATCCTGAAAAGTGTTTTGCGTTATATGGCGGTGCTAATATGGTATCGCACGACGCTACCCACGAGAGCGCACTTAGATTGGTTTTGAACCTATTGAACCAGAGCGCTGCCAAGTATAAGAAACATGTGGAGCCACTCTTGTCTCTAAGTATTGACTTTTATGTCCGTGTTTTTGTTAAAGTGAAAACCAGTCCAATCAAAGTCAAAGAGCTACAATCTAATACCATGATCACGTACCATTGTTCCCAGTGTGGTAGTTATAGTAATCAAAAACTAGGTCGTATGGTTGAAAAGCAAAGCAGAAAGAAGAAAGCCCAAAAGATCGTAAAGTACTCAGTGGCACAAGGCCCGCCTGTCGATTCAAAATGTAAATACTGTGGCGGGACAAGCCTCCTTGCGGGTCCAATGTATGCGGGACCTCTCCATAACGAGGAATTCATCAATGAGGTTTTGAAGATAAACGAAGCTAGGTTTAAGGAAAATGACACTGTATATGGCACAAAGGACAGAATAAAGGGGATGTTGACTTTGGCTAAGAGTGAAGTAACCGTGGATGGCTCTCAATTCTATTTCAGTCCCAACACGCTTTCTTCCCTAATTAAACTACAAGTGCCAGCTACGAAGATAATCGCTGCAGGTCTGGGATCTCTTGGATTTGACTGCTCATTAACCCATGCACAACCTTCTACATTGAAGACAAACGCACCTTGGGATGCCATTTGGTATGTCATGAAGAACTGCCACGAAAACAAAGAGAAATACCAAGGACGTAACCTGGAGGATTTGCCGGAAAAGGGCGTAGGGTATAGGATCTTGAAACATCTTGAAGATAACAAGGATTATTACGATGAGCTATACGGATCGAAACTGTCTTTTGAACAGAATGAAACCAGTGGCAAGGTTGAAAAAATGAGGAAATTGAAGATAGTTAGGTTCCAGGAAAACCCAACTAAGAACTGGGGCCCAAAGGCTCGTCCCTCGGGCAAGGAAATATAGTTCACGTCATAATGGCATACCTTCTACTCAAAAGCATATCACAGAGATAACATTTAAATCATTAGATATATATATCTGTATTAATTTGTAATATAGAATATGAATATATGATTATTTAATTTATTTTCAAATAAATAATAGTTATTAATGACAACATAGGCTTCACTCTAAGAATGAAAGCCATCAACTTTTCCCGGCCAAGTTTAATGGTCTGGAGCTCCCCAGTAGTAGATAGCAAATGGCCAGCCCAAAGTAACAGCAATGAAGGAGGCCCAACCAACCATACTTGGAACCAGTCTCTTAGTCTCGGCTAGAGCCCAACTCTCACCAATACGCCCTTGGGCTTGTCTTCTTGCGGTAGAAGACAGTGTCCTAGTCACACTAGAGTTTACAATGTATCTAGCTCTACTTAGTCCGGCTGGTCTAAACAACATCTTTTATTTTCTAATCTTTAATGTTCAAATATAATATATTATATCTTGATAATATCTGTGACTTCAAGGCTACAAAGGGAAGAAAATAAGATAACAAGTATAGGTCTCGCACATTTGGCCGTGTACTTATATATTGGTGAGAATCATCAAGATGGGTTTTGGGCATGTTATACCAGCAAGAACCTCTCCCTCTCAACCTTCTGTTAATTCTAATAGGCCGAAACACAACCGATAGATTACAGGACAATTCCCTTTGTCCTAAACAAACAAAGGGAAATGATTTGCTATTGTTCCCCTTTGTCCTGTTCTCACAATGGAGAAACAGTGGAAGGAAAACGGATTGCGGGGGGCCTCAACACAGAATGCCTTGCACCAGCATGGTATCCCTCCCCTCCGGTAGGGCATCTACCCTCCAACCCCCCCCATTGTCAAATGTAAATAGGACTGGGCAAACCTGTCACAAGCTTCGAAGTTACTGTTTGTGTCTGGATAATCAAAGACACTTCCTTGCGTGTGTAACTAAAGGACAAAGTTACACATCCTCCACGGGCAAAACGCCTTAGCCGAATTCTGATTGGTCGGTCTTAAGCACCGTATTTTCTCTTTTGTGGCATCCTCCCCCTACAAGTTCCCTCTCCCTGCGGGCAACGTCAAAAATTTTTTTTTGCGTTGCGTAGCGTTGCGTTGCTTTGTGTTTTTGTGCGTGGGGGAGATGATGGATTATTGTAGAAACACAATACTTTGTTTTTCTTCACTCTACATTAGGGACTAACCTGATTGTAGGAGGAGCTAGGTTGATTTGTATGTAATTTTCCACTTCTACCATGTCTGCTTCAAACACTGCTGGGACGACGATTGTGTTTTGTGGTTCTTTGCTATCTCCCAGGATCTTGTGCATGTAGAAGTCTTCACTCTGGGGTTCTTCCGTTTCGACGAGCACGACAGAGGTGATATCTGAAGGCAGTAACTGGTGGTTGTAGTTCAGCAGTGATCTATATTGTTCCGCTGTTATAGTCTTGCCCATCTCGTCGATCAGCGATACGTTTAGCACTCCCTCATGCTCTGTAATTTGTATCAGGATATCTAGGTCTCTGCCCAGTTTGCGAAGACCTAGTAATCTAGTGGTGGTTTTCGACACACCCTTTCCTATTTCTATCGCCTTAGCTAGTTGCGGTTTCACAACTTTGTCGTCACTCTCCTGCAACTGATCTTTGAAGTTTGTTGTCAGTGTATTCAACCCTTGTATTCGCGTTCTTAATCTGTCATCTATTTGAATAACCGTAGATTGGAAGTACTTGATTATGCTCATTATGTTTTTATTATTGCCGTTTCCAGACTTGAAAAATGTGCTTCTGTAATCGTCATTGATGTTTTCATACACTTTATCGGTTAGCCATGGAATGAAATGTTCTTTGAAACATTCCTCTTCCTCGTTAATGTCTTCGATAAGTGAGACAACCTCGGATAGTAGCTGTTGAATTATAGAAGTCTCCAGGAACACAGTAGTTTCGTCAATTGCTCCTTGGCTCAGATATATACTGCGTATCATTCCATTAAACCTAGCTATTGACACCAGCAATTGCTCGCATACTGGAATAAAGACCAGTATCAAAATTTGTTTAAAATTTGAATACATTTCATTACCGAGGCGGGTCCATTTCTTAATATTCTTTTCATTAATAGTCTCGACAAACCAATTTTGTAGCGGCTCTGCAACCCGACCTATTAGAAATAATTCTTCTAGTACAGAACTGCTGTCAACACCCTTGATTGATTCAAGGAACTCGTAATAGGGCTCCACAAGTGATTTCTCAATCAGGGCGGCGTGATCTTGCAAAAAATTGTAAAGCGATCTCATCTTAATAATTGATTCAATGACGGCTAGTTTATCTGGGTTCATTACCAGATCACTTAGGTC
Organism: Nakaseomyces delphensis CBS 2170; assembly: GCA_001039675.1. Taxonomy (NCBI): domain Eukaryota; kingdom Fungi; phylum Ascomycota; class Saccharomycetes; order Saccharomycetales; family Saccharomycetaceae; genus Nakaseomyces; species Nakaseomyces delphensis. The sequence goes on from CAPT01000073.1 coordinate 24,927, forward strand.
GATCTCAGCAAAAGAATTATCTTCTAACCAAATATTATAACTGTTCCCCTTTGATAAAGACTTTATTATTGTTACGGGACTTATGTTGTTGACAACAGCGGCTAACGGTATGGGACTCAATAAATATTCACCGTTAATTAACACCTGCAGCTCCATAGATTCCTGCACATATCCCATATGTATATCAACTACTTTTTTACCAGAGTCATCAGTCGACCTCCATATCTTTGTCATGTTTCTATAAGGTATAATTTCAATCTGTTTAGACTCCATAACAAACTTCACCAATTGTGGCATACTCTTTGTTACATCATTATTTGGTATAATTAGCGAGAATTCCTCTTCAAGTGGTAGTAAAATCCTATCCCAGATACATTTCTGAACACTGGGCTTGGCGCCACCAAACTTGATTGGCAATAGCCTTAGCAAAGATACAAGCTTACCTTCATTAAATATATTGTATATCCTGACACTGCCATCACGCAAAAACAATGAGATGTATTTGCCTTCAACGGGGTCCCAATAGTAATCCAGAACGAGGTTTATATCCCGAATATTGATCTTAACGATTGGACTTGAGTCACTAATACGGTTGATAACCAGACACTGTTGATCTAGATTCATGGCATAAAGACCAAACTTCGGGTTGTACTTAAGGAACCGGTCCCGTACAATATCTTTCTCCATTACTGACTCTTTCAATGTGACGAGCCCTTAGTTATCTGTGTAATCTAGGTGAGTAATCTCAATTGCTATAAAACTTTCTTTTAATATTCTTAAACATTGTTATTATTACGTCATTAGGTCTTCGCGGGATCTAAAGTTTTGTGATATTTCCGAACAAATAAAAAAAAAAAAATTTTGTTACTTTAAAAGCTATTTGATATTGTTGGATCAGTTGATTCTTTTTATATCTATAGCAGCTCCAATTAGTGCCTCTTATTTATGAGTTCGTAATGTTTAAGAAAGAGCCACACATCAAAGCTTTGAGTAATTTGAAGAATTCAGAGAGAAAGAAACTTCAAGAGAGATGTCGTGCCCAAACTGGTTCAGGGGACTATTCATTTAACTCATCTACCATTAAACAGACCAATTTCAAAGGTATTACTACTCTAGGGACTATATATACTAATGAAGATAATCAACCGATATGGTTCAGGGAGAAACATGATGAGACTTTATATCCTACGGTGTTAACCTGCTGGGAAAATAGAAACCTGCTTCCTGTTGTAATCACACATACGGTTGTTATAGAGGACCACATTTATAATGGAGCGAACTTGATGATCTCCGGTACATTACCGCCATTTGATGAAAGACTTAGAATAGGTACTGTTTGCGGAGTTTCTAATAGATTTGATCCAGATGTAGTAATAGCTGTCGGTGTAGTAAAGATGGATTTACCTTCTTTCACAAGTGTAGTTGGTCAAACTGGTGTGGCAGTTCAAATTATACATCATTTCAACGATACACTTTTGCCACTATTTAAAGTCGATTCTGAACCGCCAAAGACGGAACTAGATGTTAATATTGACACAAGTGATGAAGAAACACAGGAGATTAAAGAAGAGGGAGAAGGAGTAGAACTAGATAAAGGTGCTAAGACTACCACGGTCGATATTATTTGCCCTAAGGAACAGTCTGTTGACGATCTTGCGGTTGTTCTAGATTCATTAAATGTCGAAGATATTGATTATTTTATTACTCGCGCTTTGTATTATACCATTTCCCAAGACACGAAAGTTAATACACCAATTTCAGCATCTAATTTCATTTCCAATCACATCAACCAAAATCTTCCGAGGGGAACCAATTTGGTAGAGGTTAATATAAAGAGGAGTTCATGGAAGAAAACGGCTAAATTCTTGAAACATTTTGAAAAGGAGGGGTTTTTAAAATTGAAAGGTAAAGGCGATGATTTAACAGTTATATCTGTCAATAAAGATAAGGATGAATTGAAGAATTTCTTGGCTTATCCAACAATTGGTTCTCAAGGCTCTTCTTCTGTTGGCTCCTTATCAGCGAAGGATAACGCACAGAAGAAAACTACTGGTCCTCAATCTCCCGCTATCGAAATAGCTTCTTTATACAAACCAGTAAATCTTGGTAAAGAGTTGCTTCTGCAAACCAAGATACCCTTAAGGCCATTATACACGGAAATGGAAATAAAGGATTGTATTACCAGTTATATTTCCCTAAAAGACATTGTCGATAAGAGAGATAAGAAAATGTTACTCTTGGATGATCTTTTGATGGAAATGGTATATAAGAAGAAAAATGATCAAATCACGAAGGATAGAAGAGTGTCTAGAGCAATCATATTGGAACCAATACTAAAAAATAATTTCACCAAAAATTACCATCTATTTAGGAAAAACCCAAACAATGAACTGGTTCCATTGACCAAAGTGCCTCTCAAAGGTGACCCACCTAGAGTTAAGATCATCACCGAGATGAAGATTGGAAGAAAAGTTGTTACTAAAATATCAAACTTTGACGTATTCCAGATCGACCCAGAGAAATTTGCGGCTGATATCAGAAAAAAGTGCAGCGGATCAACAACCATTAGCGAAATTACATCGAATGGCAAGAAGACAGCTGAAGTCCAGGTTCAAGGTCCCCATGGTCCATTGATTATGGAGTACTTGAACACTCTAGGTATACCAAACAAATGGATAGATTTTGAAAACAAACTAAAGCATAAAAAGAAACGTTAGTTTTTGATATCAAGGTGGAATGGATTACATAAACAAACTAACAAACGTAGAAATATAAATACTGGTTTATTATCACCCAATTATTTTTTATTTCATACCTCAAAAATGAAACTGTTATAGAAAAGTATATATTTACATTTATTAGATAGAATGTATATATTTCCTGTGAACACGAAAAAAAAGAAATATAAAGTACAGCTAGGATTTACGCACGTATTAATTTCTTCTTGAATAAAATATGAACATATTAAAAGATAGATTGATATTGTTAAGAGATATTCTGGTTAACAAAAGACTATATCCATGAACTGATATGGCGTTACATATAATATCCTGAGAGAATACCTTACCACATGCGTTCGTGTAAACGTATTTGCAGTTTCTGCCGAAAACTCACAGCTCTGAAAAAATTCGAAAAGAAGTGAAATTAATCAAGACGCAATGGACTTCTGTTCGATTGATTACAGATTAATAGATCGATACTCGAAGCTACTCTCTCCGGTATAATATACCATACAATCATAATCCATTTAAACTGGACTTTCTTTTTCAAAGTTCTAGAGGAATTTATTTGGTGATAAATTTGGTGAAATAAATATCAGAAGGTCTATTGAGTAGGGATCTGAGATTACTCAAGGGTGAAACCTATAGAAATACAAGAAATAAGAAAACATGACCCTGCCAGTAAGTAGAAATGTTTTTGAATTGGGATTAAGAAGTATAAAACCATTGGCCACTCTACACTGGAGAAGGTGTGTAGCCACGGAAGCCATGTCTAATCCACAACCTGTAGAACCTACATTGACTAAAGAACAGGCAAAGAAAAGGGAGTTAAAGAGACTTGCCTTAAAGAAAGCAGAGGCTAGAAAGCCCGCATCCACCCACCCATTGTATATGAGTGTTTCCCAGGCGCTGCGGTACTTAAGAGCGGCTGAAGTTGGGAGACCTCCACAGCATCAAACTATCACAGTCACCACTTTGGTTGTTGCAGACAAAGGTAATGCCGCATTAACAGGAAATATACTTTATCCACATCCTCTAAAACAAATGAAGGTTGCTGTATTAACTAATGATAATGAGATGTTAGAGCAGTTGAAGGGCAAATACGGTCCACAAATTGCGATTTCAGGAGGCGATGAACTAATTGCAGATATAAAAAGTGGTAAAACTAAAGTTGATGGTATAGGCAAAGTCTTTTTAACCCCCGATATATTTCCAACTGTAGCAAGTCAACTAGGAAGAGTTTTAGGTCCTAAGGGCCTGATGCCTAACCTCAAGAAACAACATCAGAACACAGTTGGAAAGAATCTAGATAGCCTAATAGAGCAAAATTTGGGTCTAGTCTCGTTCAGACAAAGAGGAAATAACATATCTGTCAGCGTGGGTCGCTGTAGCTTTAGCGATAAACATATTCTGGAAAACTTGATTGCTATTAAAAACGCTTTTAAGCAGAGTTTAACTTCTCAAGTTGCAAAAAAGCCAAGCATATTAGGTAAAACAACGCTTTCAACCACTTTAGGTCCAGGTATTGTAATTGATTTACTATAGACTTTCTATTCAGTTTGCTAAAGCGGTTCATATTTATTTAAATTGGATTGCAATAGGACATAACATGTAAATATATACTTCAAAAAAATATATACAATATTAATACACAAAAGGTTATTGAAACCCCTGGTTTACTATTAGCATTCTTGGAAATAGTTAAATGATCCTTTTTTAATCTAAATGACAGTGAAATATAAATCTATTTACAGATTTCACCTCTAAAATTAACAACTGGAAAATTTCAGAACAGGGTATGCACTTTGAGAATATGGGTTTGCTCCTTTGGTAATTTTCTAAAGCTATTTTTCTGGAGTATATCATAATATAAATTAATGGGATAAATACCATCTACCCTTTTCTTTTCTCCTTTTGATGATCTTTGAGGTACGTTTGTTCATCATCCTTGCTAGGAATCCAAATTTCCTCTTTCTCTTCAACGTACTAGGTTGATATGTATTACCTCTGGATTTCCATCTTCTCTGTAATCCGTTTATTAACAATGATGGTGAAAATTGGCCAAATGGGTGCCCTATTATACTGGAACCAACATTAGTTTGTGTTCTAGAAAATTCGTGGGGATTATTGACCATGCTATTTCTAGTAATACCAAATGGAGAAGATATCATTGACAGAGTACGTCTTTGAATAGATTGATTAATTAATCTATTACCGAATGGGAGCCTATTCAACTTAAACATTTTATATTCGGCTTTGTGCAGATAGCGATTTATTGATCAATCTAAGCTATTAACTTTGGCTATGTCTACAGTTTGATTTGTTATTTGTTATTTCATTATGACATTTTGAAAATGTTTGTCAAAGTTGCAAAACATTCGCTTGTAGGATGGACCGATGATTATCGTTGGAAATTATAAAAACGATATGACGTCCAAGGAAAGCATTCTTATTTAATAAAAACACAGACTCATAATATGACTGCATCATTAAACTATTTCATGCATTGAATTTAAAGGTTTGTAACTTCGAATCTATAAAAAAATTGGTGCACCTTCATTTTTTAATGATAAATTGAGTACAACGAGGAGAAATAGATAATAATAAAAGATAATTAATTAAAATGATAAAAAATAACTTGTTATTCACTTTTTGGATTTAGGTGATCTTAATGCTCGTCTTTTAGCAGCTGGTATAATTGCCTCCTGACCCTCTTCATTTTCTTGGTTCTCTAGACCCCCAGAATTCTCTGAACTCTGTTTTTGTCTCTGTGTTTCACTACCTTTCCTCAGAGATATGGAATTATCAGAACTTTCTTCCCAAGTGGCGAGTTGGCTTCCATCATCCATTTCCTCTCCATCGTCCTCAGGTGCAATATAATTACTGTTTCTTTTACTTCTATTTCCGCCCATGTAACCTATCCTCTCCATAATTTTTTCATAATCCGTGACATCCTCGTTATAAACGCAACCTCCAGTTTTTGGATAAGTCTTAATGTTTTCTGCAAATGACTGCTCAACAAATTTTATCTTTTTTCGCCTAAAATCTTCTTCATATTGTCCGCTCAGCTCAATCATCAAACTATTGCTCTGTTTACCCAGTTGTTTTTCAATTATTCTATTACCCAGATATACACCCTGTTTTAAACACATAAGCCAATCGTTAACGCATTCACTTTTCGCCCTGTATAGATGAGTCTTAAATCGTTTTATACCTTGGGCATGAAACTTTGTATAATTTGCAAATCCAATTCCAAGTCGTAAACCGTACTTTTCTGCCAAGTTCTCAAATATTTCTCGTAAATCATCTCGATCAATTGTTGAAGACTCAACAAAAATTGGAGGTTCATGTAATACTGTCATAAAAAACATTGCAATATTTTGTACAAGTGTCTTATACTTCATGTTTTTCAATGGAAAACACCATACATACCTAGTTCTGAAATCCCTACAATAGAAGACATGAGAGAATTTACCTTCAATTTTTATCTCTTTAGTATCCGAACCTTCGGAATCAACTTCGTCTTCAAATGGGGCAAATACTTCGATGTGAACCCTTTCCAGAGGCAATAAATCCTCATTTATGTTGCGGTGTCTTGCCTTTTCCAACGGTTTCACTCTTTTATCTGGGTTGCAACGATTGCAATAAAGAAGTGCTCTCTGAACATAATCTCTAGTACAATTGGCATAAACTTCTCGCAGGCATTGAAACAGTACTGATGTTTTCAAATGATGATTCGTTAAATGTGCAAGTATCACGGCATTATACAGTTTATCAGGTTCCATAACAATGTTATTATCAACCTTATGATCTCTTATCTTCCCTTCAGAATCCTTATAGAATCTTTTTATTAGATTGGAATATTTTGTTTCAGCAGCATTTGGAGGCCAAATGTTCATAGATTTCATAACACTCTCCATTGTTAATTCATCATTCATCAATAAATGGTAAGTTTCTTGAGTCAGCTTTCCAGCGAGCCCCTCTGCAAATCTTCGCATGTCCTTTTCACCTCTTTTAAGAAAATCTGCATCCAATACACTATCTGCACCAGTAAGATAGCTGGAATAACTCTCATTGAAATCTGGCATGATATAATTATTGTACAGTTTAATCTGAATATGTGACATATTTGACGTACCCGCTGGTCGACGTTTTGTTGCTTCGTAAGTGTTTATGTCAAATTTGTGCCTCTCTGAAGGAACTACCTTACTGCTTTTCTTCATAACACTCATAGTATCTTTGATAAAAAAATTTTTTTTTCCTTCTCTTTCTAGTATCCTAATTGAACTTTAAAAAGCGTTCTGTTTTAATAGGGAATATGTATGGTTTCTTTTATACCTTCTTTTTAATTCGGTAATGTATGGTCTGTATGTGATTAACGTCTTTCCAGGTTAATATTTCACTGAATAGAAATTTTGCTAGTAGAAGTAAAGTAATTTATCCAGTATGGATCTCACATTAAGTTATTAAATTAGCAATTGTAGCAGACCATCGAAAATACTTAACCAATTGCTACTTTATTTTGGTAAGCTCATCGCAATAATTTTTCTTGTTTTATTTTTTTTTTGTTTTCTGATTTTTTTTTTAAAGTTTCAAATCGTTTTGAATATTCCAAAAAAGTTTCGGAGTATATTATATAGAATACTTTCAAATTTAAAGGTCTGTGAAGCTTAAATAATTTCATATTTAGAGATTGAACTCGTTAATGAAGTTTGTAACCATTATATAGAGGTAGTCTTGGGCCTCTGGTTCCGGCAACCAATGCATACCACCTTTAATTAATCCTGAGGCCTTTGACCAGTACTTTGTGTTACTACAATTCTCCCAAGATTTCAGTAATGCTAGTTTATCAATAGATTTAGGAACAAATTGATCCTTTTCTGGATATGCTACTAAGAAAGGGACGTCAATTCTACCTAAAGTCTGTTTCCAAACTTGCTCACCCAAGTCACTTGAGAAGTAATCATCATCACCACCCTTTGTCATCAAAGAACACCATCTATAGGCAGTCACAGGTGCATTGCCCATATATTTTATGTACTCGGTAGGTAGCAATTCCATACCTTTGCCCTCTTTTACTAATTTTAACGGCATATCGTTCAAACGGTTCAATTCCTCATTACCTACTTCATCAGCGAATCCTTCTCTGTCAGAGCAGGAACCTTGCAACACAGCAGCATCGATACCGAAAGATTTCTTTTTCAAAATATAATGAATAACATCTTGAGAACCAGTTGAGTGGCCCATCAGTATTATCTTTTTACGCTGGCCACCTTCTGCAGATTTTAAGTATTTGACTAATTGTTCGATCTCCTCTATGTCGTTATCTAATGTTGTCATACCGTAACCAGTGAAACTGCTGGTTAATTGGATCTGAATTAAGCCATAGTCAACGCTGTTTAGAATTGGACCCAAACGGTCCACGAACGGAACAGTCAATAAACCGTCTGTCATTCCACCGATCATGATAACGACTTTTTTGTGAGCCAATGGCTCAAATTCAAAAGCCACATGCTTTGGGGCATAGCGATGAAGGGAACCCTTAAAAGCCACCATTACAGACTTACTCTAAAGATATATCTTTTTTTGGATAAGACAATTTAACAGGTGATAATTGAAATAGCACTTCATTATATATTAGAGATGAGTTTTTTTTTCTTTTCCCTTAAATATAATTTTTTATTGTTAAAATCGTGCTTACTAATTAACCTCACTAAAAGAAATATGTGGATGAGAATCTAATTATCATTAAAATATAACAAAATGAAATCAAATGCGATGTATAATTTTACTGTTATTGTGAGTATCTTAAAAAGATAAAGCCATCAATAATTATATACTTTCAATTTCTAATATCAATTTAATGCGGTGCATTTGCAATTGGCAGCTTTTAATACAACTCATGGAGCAAGAAAGTATATATCAAAAAGTATAAGAAGAAGAATTGATGGTCAAAAGCTATTCCTAAACAGCTGTTATCGAATAGGCTCAGTAATATTATTTTAAGTGATGCCGTTTGTCTTTTTTTTTTCTTTTTGCTCGAGAACAAAAAATACGTCATAATGATTTACGTTTTTTTAACTTTTTAAAAATAATGCAAGAATATTGAAAAATCAAAAATGTTTTCTATTTTGATCCAACTGGAAATAGTTCCATTAATACGGAACGAATAATTGTAAGCAGTACGAAAAGCAAGGAAATCAACAATATATTGGATTTATTTTCCGTCGGGAAGAATTTCATGGTAATGTCCTTTTATATTGGTGTTGATGTTGGTTCTGGGTCGGCGAGGGCTTGCATCGTTGATGAAAGAGGTTTGATTCTTTCTATTTTCGAAGAACCTATAGATAAAGAAGAATTAAAATCCGATTTTATTACACAATCGTCACAACAAATTTGGGATGTCGTTTGTCTCTGCGTTAGAACTGTAGTTGAAAATTCAGGCGTTCCTGGAGACAAAATTATGGGCATTGGATTTGATGCAACGTGCTCATTGGTGGTTTTAGATAAAACAACTCATGAGGCAGTTGCTGTGGGTCCGGATTTTGGAAATAATAACCAAAACATAATCATGTGGATGGATCACCGAGCAGTTAATGAGACTATTGATATTAACAAAATCGATGCCAAGTGCCTTAAGTACACAGGCGGTCAAATGTCCATCGAAATGGAGATGCCGAAAATTAAGTGGTTGAAGAATAATATGAATAAGACGCAGTTTGAGAACTGCATTTTTCTTGATTTACCAGATTTTTTGACCTGGAAAGCTACAGGTAATCCAAAAAGGTCATACTGTTCTGCTGTTTGTAAACAAGGTTTCCTTCCGGAAGGTGTAGAAAATTCTAAATACGGATGGTCAAAGGAGTTTCTAATAAATATAGGGCTTGAGGAACTTGCTAACGATAATTTTGAAAGACTTGGTGGACCTGATGATAATCATTCTAATTTTCTATCCGCTGGTCAAATTGTTGACGTAGTCAATACAGAATTCCACGAGAAAACTTTAGTTTCCAAAAAATGTGCGGTTGGTTCCGGAATTATTGACGCCTACGCTGGTTGGATAGGCACCGTTGGTGCTTCAAGTGGATGCGAAGATGCTAAAACCTCGGGAGAATGTATCGATGAAAGTATAGGTAGGCTGGCAGCTGTTGCAGGCACCTCTACTTGTCATATCACTTTATCAAAAGATCCTATCTTTGTTAATGGCGTTTGGGGACCATACAGAGATGTTATTGTACCATACTACTGGTGTACTGAAGGTGGGCAAAGCTGTACAGGCGCACTACTAGAACATGTTTTAACAACTCATCCTTCTGCTTCCTCGTTGACAAACTTGGCACATGAAAATAATATGAGTAAATTTAGTTTTTTAAACTCACATATTGAGAAAATGATGCTCGAACATAACTATACAACGCCTTTAATGTTGATAAAAAGCTTTTTCTTATACGGTGATTACCATGGGAACAGATCACCGATAGCTGACCCTGATATGAGGGGAGCAATTATTGGTCAATCCATGGATACTTCTATTGACGACTTAGCAAGAAATTATCTTGCCGCTTGTGAATTTATTGCACAACAAACTAGACACATTATACAAGCTATGGTTTCTGCTGGTCACACCATAACATCGATTTATATGTCTGGAGGGCAATGTAAAAATGAAATATTATTAATGCTAATGACAAATTGTACTGGCTTACCTGTGATTATTCCTAAATATATTGACTCGGCTGTTGTATTTGGGTCCGCTATTATGGGCGCTATGGCTGACGTCTCAAGGCAAAATATTTTAAATGAATCGTATAAAAATGAGGCTGATAGATTATGGAATACTATGGTCAAAATGACACCTGAGGGTACTACCATATTTCCATTTGTTGAAAATAGTACAACGAGAAATTTACTGGAGGTAAGGTATAAAATCTTTATTGACATGTTGGGTAGACAAAAATTATACCGTACTATGGTTGATACTACTCTTGGATTAACTAATGTATAATATAACTGTCACTGCTACAGCATTTTATAGATATGTACGAAACAATCGCAGTAGCCTTTTTATGTTCTATAAATGATATTTTAATAAATAAAATGCTCTATTTAGTTAAATGAAAAATATAATATCTACAAGGCAAAAAAAAAAAAAAATAAAAAAATAGCAAAAAAAAATAGCAAAAAAAAAAATAAAAACATTTTAGGAAACTTCGAATTAATTCTTCAAATAACTAGGTTTGCTCGTAATAGTTATCCACTAATTGTTGTTTTAGTTTACTAAACAGTAGATCTTTATTATTAAACGTCTCTATATCTCCATAAAATAATTCCAAATCTTGAATACACCAAGCAAGCTGTCGCCATTGTTTTTGTTCAGCCCACTTACGTGCTGCTATGAGTTTGAATAATGCAGCCTTTCTGAATCTAGTAAGTCCTTTTGAAGTTATATCTTCGGTGGTAAAGACATCATCGTCAGAAACAGTAAGCCTGCGTTGCCGCTTCGAACCTGGCATCGTGACCTTATGTTTAATTCTTGGATCTACTCTCATCCCGTAACAATCACTTAGTCGCTCCCATATCATTATCTCTGATATTGGTCCTAGTCTGCATTCATCTAAAATAGTTTCTAAATAGAGAATAGCATATGGAGTTGAAGTCCAAGTATCACTTAAAGAGAGAAACAGTTCAGAGGATAAAAATAAACATCTAGTCTCACATCTTCGTATCGGGGTATCGTGGTCATCGTTGTTATTTCTCCCTTGAAGTTTTTTCGCTTCATATGCACATAAGTCATAAGCATCTAAAGCTCTCTCTATAGCAGGAACAATATCATTTTTTATCATTTTAACTGTAACAATACTTTGTGCACCCATTAATAGGGAAACTGCGCACCATTCAGAGCACGATCCTAAATATTTCGGGAATTTTTCGAAATCATGGCACAAGGAATCATATGTTTGAAAAGCTGTTTTAAAATTGGAGATCATCATCGACCAGTCTGCCAGTTTTCGCATTAAGAGTTCCGGTGATGAGGAATTGAAAAATTCATTACCAAATTCATCTGTAGAGAGCATAGTCCTCTGTTGATTATCATTTGAAGCTTTATTTATAATTTTCCTTAGAAATTTAGTACCATGAAAGAGTGATTTTCTTGGCTGTAAGATTGTCTCTTCCCAAAAAGCCATTTTCCTTCTCATGAAAGGCTTCATGAGATCAAATACAATAGCATCTATCTGGTCGTATATACAATTGATTAACTTCAATGGTAATGATTTATTAACAGGATGTTGTAAAAAGTAGATGGTTTCCTCAATGGAAGACATTACCGGTTGGTGCAATTGAACTTTTACATCGTCATCGTATTCATGACTCCATAAAGGCAATATAATACTTTCAACAAATAATTGCTTTTTCAACCTGTTAGCCAGGATACGACAATCATCCAATTGTTCTGGTACTGCATCATTATAACACAGTATAAATACTGGGAGTATATCATTTGTACTGATAAAAGATGGAAAGTTAACAATACTAGTACTCATATTCTTAAAAGTTTGTAGGTTCAAACTAGCTTCTTTGTAGGATTCGCCTTTACTGATATCAATAGCAACCAATGATACAACGGGATGATTGAAGGATTCATATGGCGAAAATATAGTGGTTGAGGAGATAGCTAGTGAAAAGAAACTATGATATATGGAATCATTCAGTAATTTATGCGGAAGGTCCTTCGCAAACCTCTCATCAACAACTCGTAAATATTTTTGCAGAAACACTTCAAGAGAGTGATGATCAAACAACGTATCATTTACATCCCTGGTATTGACCAGCTCAATTAAAGGTTTAGTAAATCTGACATATTGAGACTGTGTTGCATCTCTTTGGAATAAACTGTTGGAATTGCTTCTTTGCCTTGTCTTTTTATTGTTTCCGGGGATGGTAAGGTTATTAGGAGGCGATATTTCACTTGCCGCTGTTGTTGTCTCTTTATTTGCAGATGTTATGGGCACACTCCCACTGAGATTTGTTTGATCGGTGCTTATGGAAGTGCAATCACTTGCCATCCCAGTTTTCTCAATATCATTCGCAGAGTAATCCCTGTTACCTTTCCATTCATTCGCTTGATCCCTATCAGAAACACAGCCACCAAAGAATCTCAACAACATGTACAACGAGTCGATGCCATATGTTTCAGATATGTGGTTATCCAATCCTGTAGTTGAAGTGACGGTCATTATCGGTGCAATTGCATTGGATACAATCCTTTTTGCTATGTCAGACGGTACACTCTCAGTAACATCGTCAAGATGGTATATCAGATTCATATAATGTTCATAAGAGAACACCATCCTTTTCTTCAAAAAACAAATATTCTGCTTAGTTGTTATCCCCTATAATTGTTTGGCTTCCAGTATAAAAAATGTTGAAAAGCTTAAGTCATGTGAACTCTGTACACTCTATTTTTTATTTTATATATGCTATGATCCAAAAATTGCTCTAATTGCCTTTCAAATATCGCACTTTGAGCTTGCTTTGAATAGATTTAATTTTAACTGTGTAGAAACAAAATGTCCAAGCTAGATCTTTTTAGATCATGTATAAAATGTGGTCATAGCATCTTACAGACAGTATCTTTAATGAAAGCTTCTGGAAGATATTAAGGCTGTCAATTTCTCTCTGCTTGAAAGAGAAAATAATCAACAACAAAAAAAAAAATATAATTGATATTTGTCATGTGAAATAAATCGTATTCATTGCCAGAAGTGGGGACCAAATTTTGAACTGTAAAGTACTCCAATTCTACATACCCCTATTAGTTTAGTGGCTATTCAGAGCCATTTGCCAGAATTATGGTCAGTTCGACCCTTATGAGAGTTAATGTTTCTCTAATGGTTTACCCGGACTGATTCAAAGTTAGAATTTTTGAATTTTTTTTTTTTGATTTTTCAACTTTTTACTCATTTTTTATTCTTATTATTTTGACCCAAAAAAAAAAGACAATAAGAACAGTATTAAAAATAGGCTGTAGACGTATATGTTAAGCACAATAGTACTAAACATACTTGAAGATATTGGATGAAAAAAAAAACAATAGTGTTTGATACAATTGAAAGTCCATTGCATTTTTAAATTGTATATCTCAAATTATTTGCTAGCTGAGATAAATATCTTTTATTTATTTTTTTGATAAAACTATCACTTGTTTGGATCCTATAGAGGGATTTTTTTAAAAGAAAACCGTTTTTATAGAAAAGGGTTCTTATAGAATCAAAGGCAAATAAAGAACACTAAAGAAACCAAATAAAAGAAAAATAAAATAAAATAAAATAAACGAATAAGATCAGATGGTGAATATATTTATCACGAGTTTGCTGGTATCCAATGCTCTGGCATTTTATTTGCCTGGGACAGCTCCTAAGACGTATAAGTCTGGTGACAGTATTCCATTGCTAGTTAACCACTTAACGCCGTCTACACAATTTCAACACGTTGATGATAATGGTAAAGAAATGAAGGGCAATAAGGAAAGTATGTTGTACCCATATGATTACTATAACGAAAAGTTACATTTCTGTACGCCTGAAAAGATAGAGAAACAGCCTGAGTCTCTGGGATCCGTTCTGTTTGGTGAAAGAATCTATAACTCTCCGTTTAACATTAAGATGCTTGAGGATCAACAATGTGTGCAGTTATGTGGTTCTACGATACCTGGTAAGGATGCAAAATTCATCAATAAATTGATCAAGAATGGTTTCATGCAAAATTGGTTGGTTGATGATCTTCCAGCAGCAAGAGTACTACACGATAGTCGCACAAAATCCGATTTCTACGGACCCGGTTTTGAATTGGGTTTTGTTGATGTTCAGCAGATTGTAGGTGGTAACGTCAAACAACCCATGAAAGAGGAACTTGACGCTCGTGGAGCCAAAAACATTGTAAATTTTGATGACTTGAGGTTAGACACACGTGAGGCCAAAAATATGATAAACTTGGACAATTTAAATCTAGAGTCCCGTGAAGCCAAGAACATTGTCAATAATGTGGTCAAGAACATCGAAATTCCATATTTTGCTAACCACTTTGATATTAAAATTGAATATCATGACCGTGGTAATGGCGATTATAGAGTTGTGGGTGTTATTGTTAACTCAGCGTCAATTGACAATTACGTTTCCAGATCATGTGATACCAATGCTAAACCTTTGCAATTAGATGAAACTCAAGATAATAAAGTGCTGTTTACTTACTCAGTTAAATTCATCCCTTCCGATACACCATGGGCAACGAGATGGGACAAATATCTTCATACATATGATCCGAAGATTCAGTGGTTTTCTTTGATTAATTTCTCAGTTATTGTCTTGTTACTCGCATCTGTTGCCATCCATTCGTTACTACGCGCATTGAGAAGTGATATTTCCCGTTACAATGAGTTTAATCTTGGTGATGAATTTGAAGAAGATTCTGGTTGGAAGCTAGTCCATGGTGATGTGTTTCGTACGCCGAAGAATGCTTTGTTGTTATCTGTTCTAGTTGGTTCAGGTATACAATTATTCCTGATGATCTTTCTATCTATTATCCTCTCGGCTTTGGGCATCCTTTCACCAAGTTCTAGAGGCTCGCTGCCAACAGCGATGTTTATGTTTTACGCTATTTTTGGTTTTGTGGGCTCATACACCTCGATGGGAATTTATAAGTTTTTCAAAGCTCCGTACTGGAAGGTCAACATGTTAATGACACCAATTTTGGTGCCTGGTATTATCTTCTGTACGGTTATCGCATTGAATTTATTTTTATATGCTGTTGGTTCATCAGATGTTATTCCTATTGTGACTCTACTTTTCATGTTGTTTTTGTGGGCTATATTTTCACTTCCTTTGGCTTTTGCAGGTGCTTTGATCGCTTTCAAGAAGTGTAACTGGGATGAACATCCAACAAAGACAAATGAAATTGCTAGACAAATTCCATTCCAGCCATGGTTCTTGAAGACCGTTCCAGCTACGTTAATTGGTGGTCTGATCTCATTTGGATCTATCGCAGTTGAATTATATTTTATATATTCCAGTTTATGGTTCAATAAGATCTTCTACATGTTCGGCTTCCTATTGTTCTCCGCTATCTTGTTCTCTTTTACTACAGGATTGATCAATATTATTGTCACATATTGTGCCTTGTGTTCTGAGAACTGGACCTGGCAATGGCGTAGTTTCTTCATAGGTGGTTTGGGTTGTGCATTTTACATATTTATCCATTCCATTTTATTCACCCAATTCAAATTAGTTGGGTTCGTTACAATTATCTTGTACGTTGGTTACTCCTTCCTTTTGTCATTCCTAACCTGTATTGTTGCAGGTTCCATTGGCTTCATGAGTAGTATGCTCTTTGTAAGGAAAATTTTCAGGTCTATTAAAGTTGACTGAAAAGGTCGTCCACAGCATTTCTTGAGCCTTTTGACTATATTTACTATATCTTTAGTACGTTATTATACAAAACTATCAGATATTGATACACTATACCATCTTATATAAAAACTTTTAATGCATAAAAATGAGCGACTAGTGAATCAAAATATTTTACGGTACGATATAATATGTATGGGCTACCACGATATAAAAAGGTTGAGACAAATAAGAAATATATGCTTCATTGAAATATGTATTTTGACTAAGGTTCCTAGAAAAAAAAGAATTAGGTAACATATAATAAAGGTCTCTGAAGAAACTAGAAAATATTTCATTATGCAGTGGAAATTTAGTATTTGAGTATTTTTTAGTACCTACAAGAGTAGAAGCTTAATTTTATGATATTTGAGATTGGATTTCATATTTTCTGTTGGCAGCAGATGACTATAGTTGTTAATTTCTATTGGAAAGGATAACATTTGATTACACCACCTACATAAATGCATCTTAAAAACAGTAAGGGGAAATATAGCAGTATGTCAGTTTATTTTCATGGAGTGTTATTGCTGATGATGATAGCAGGTCCCAATGAGAGTTTAGGAATAAAATGATGTCATTAGGCGCTCAACATAAAAAATATATACGATGAGTCTCTTGCATAATACATTGATCTTTCAGCAAAAAGAATCAAAAAATATCCGTTAAGAGTCGTTGATAAATATATGCTATTAGTTTTGAAAAGGCAGTATATATTAATGAACGTACGCTAAGTCCGTTACTTTATTTGATTCCTTCAGTGTTGCAGAATATCGAATCATCCTTAACGTGTAAGTCTCGTAATTATTTCAACCCGTACCAACAAGCCGGGAAGCCAACAAACACGTTCTTGTTCCTCGTGGCCCAATGGTCACGGCGTCTGGCTACGAACCAGAAGATTCCAGGTTCGAATCCTGGCGGGGAAGAACCTTTTTTTTTTCGGAACTTTCTTCTTAAAATTTGCTGTCTGTAAGGGGAGGGGAGGAAAGAATCGTTACGTTACCAGTTAAGATATTTCTTCCACAACTAACTGGAGCTATCAAGTGTAATGTTGTTGTTTCTAATCTGTTGCTCAACCTCTTAATGAAAAATAGCTATCCTGGTTTAATTGACGGGTGTAATTTGTGAGATATTATTGGATAAGGTACTGTCAGGGTCCGAAATATTTATAAGCTACCGTTTCTCTTGAGATACACAGTTGCTTTGAAAGATAATTACTATATTATTCGATCTAATAGTTGATAACTAGTGGTACGTAAAACTTTTGAATTTTTTTTCCATTTAATTGTTATTTCAATTGGAATATATCATTATACGCATTTAATGAAAAAGAAGCATATACCAATAGTAGTTGGAAATTTGAATAAATCACAGTAAGATAACGATGCACTCACACAGAAATGATACATTTTATACAAATGATAATATACAAATTGAAATTATTCATGAATCAAACCCTTTTTTTGCTGGGGAGCCAATATCAGTCATCATTAGAATAAGGCATTTAGGTTCCCTACGGGAAAGAGATTTAACCGAGAGGGCTCTACACGAGATAAACAAAAGGATTAATGACATACGACAGAGTAGCACAAATGAAGCATCTAACACTACCAATGTGGCATCAAAATGGTCCTTGAAATCTATGTTTACTGCCGGTAATGGTAATGGTGTTGTCGACAACGGCTTAGATGAAAATTTGAATGCAGAAGATAAACAACTGGTGGCCAAACTAGAACAAACAAGAGAAAAGTTGGTTCAAGATATAAAATTTAATTCAGAAGTAACATTACTATCTAGTTACATACAGATATGTGGAAAATTTCAGTTTGATAGTTCATTTGTTCACAAGGAAAGTTGTCAAAAATCGGAGTCAAAAATCTTAGGCCTCAATTATGAAGATCCAACTATGAATATGGTAAGTGATTCTTCGATAAATAAATTTAATGAGTATTTGAATTCAGACCATAAAAATATCATCAACGGGTTGAAATTTGAAGCAAATGATGCCGATAAGGTCATAAATGATAGAAATATTGGTATGGGAGGTAGTGATAAAGGTAATATGAATGCGGAATATGAACAAATCCCGTTACTTTTAATTCCTCAGACTTTGATATTCACGGAAATATCTTTGCCTCCTGGTGAAATTAAGACATATCTATTCAAATCAGCACCATTGGACAAACAAATTTGTCCATCTTACTTGGTCTCAGATTCTATATCAGTAATATATGATATTGAGTTTGGTATTACCAGTTTGCTAGAAGGTAATCTTGTACCTTTAGTGAAAAAAGTCCCAATATCAATAGCTCCTTTTGTTACAGAGGGAGGACTACAAGCGACATCTATGATAGATAGACAGGCAGCTATTCAACCACCTGGTTCGGTTAAGGAAATCAAATCTAACACAGGTTATCAGCGGAAAGTATCTACTGCATCTAATACGTCCTTTGATAGGAGAAGCTCAATCTATGAGAGGCACATGTCGATAAATTTTGATCAGAGAAATTCTAGTTCCCCAATACTCAAAGAGAAAACCACTGGTAACAACGTGGCAAAAAAAATGAAACAGAGATTTATATCGATTGTCCAAGAAGAAAGGGACAATAATATTAGTGGTATTGAGAAAGCTGTTGATTCTTTATTAGCATTACAATTCGGGGAAGAAGATGATGAAAAGGGTTTTAATTCTGCTGATATAGGGATAGAGGAGCAACTGAACAATGATGATTTTCAGGAAAAAAGGAAAAGAAGTGATTCTGTTAGGAATCATATTGCAGGGTTACTAAGTACTGAAAATACTCGATATCATGCAGAAACTTCCGTAGTTGATGGTGTTAGCATGATACCACAATTGGTGAACCTGCAGAAAAGTTATCAAATTAACAGAAATGGAACACCGCTTGCAATGGTATCCTTTTCGAAATCCTTCTACATGACTTCTGATGATATTGATTTAACGGTCAAGATTGATGATACCTCAGAAGAAAGATTAAATATTACTGGTATATCAGCTTTTTTGGAAAGCTTTGTATTAGTAAATCCAAAATATGCAGCCGATAAGAACGGAAAATCAATAAAGCCAAAGAGAAAAAGTATAGCCGAAGCACATTCTATTAGTTTTGACCGTTTCACTTCTATTCCTTTGAAGTTGTGTCCCTCAAAGACACCTACCAACAACATTGCAGGTCAGTTCAAGACAGATATTTTTCAGCATAAATGGATGTTGCTTCTGAAATTCGTTTTAAGGAATGATGCCGATGAAAGTAACTTAGACCAATTCTATGAAGATAAGAAAGGTAAACTATTCCATGCAAAGGTTAATTTAGAAGGCGAATCATTTTCTTGCCATATTCCATTACCTATTATAACTACATCAGATGATTTTGGAGGTTGGTAAACGATGGGATAAGGAAACGCCAAGGACTATATTTTAATTTGATCTGAAGATATATATCTATAAGAGCGCAGTTATTGTAACATTAATATATTTTGTAAAATTATACCACCGTCATTTAAATTCTATTACAGTGTATTAACCGGTAACGAAAACGAATTTTATAATTTAATGTTATTTTCAAGACCTCGCGAGTTCGAAAAGCCAGACTAATTTTGTCCAGAATGGACGACGCAGAGAAAATTTATAAAGAAGGGCTTCCCTCATTACCTATGAATTGGTTTGTTCTAAGAAGAATGGATCACCTGGAAAATCATTCAACTTCAATCTTTTCGTGAAGGAGTAAAGTGTGCTTGGTTGTACAGTTCCTACATTATATCATGGAAGCACTTCTAGAAGCAGAAGCTGACAGGTTGTTAAGGTCTTTCCAAAACATCGCTCAGCAATATACAAACGCTCTTAATACAATTGTTACCAAAGATTCATTTGGACCAACAGATTTTCTGTGGGAGGATTTAGGAAAGAAAGCAGGATTCACTGAAGAGAAAGATCAAAATGTTATGAAAGAACTAACACTGAAAAAAATAGTAAATAAACTATTAGTTATTGATGAAGAAAGACATAATGAAGATAACGAAATAGAAACCAGCAATAATAAAAAGGATTTAGTTAGTAGGCTCAATATTTGTGCAGTACTTCTGGATTTCTCATATTATATACGGTTCCATATGAGTGATACAACCCAGTGTTCCGTCATATACTTTGAAATATTTGCACATATTACAGAACTCCTTAACTGGCCACATGACATAATGGTATTTTGGGACTATCCTGAATCAAGAATTGAATTTTTTAAATGCGGTAATGCGCTAGAACTAAAACCATTTGGTGAAAGCAAACTGACTAGTTATAAACCACCACTTTTCGAAAAGTTGAGAAGATGGAATGAAATGCTTGCTGATATCAATAACAAAGACACTATTAATAGTCCAAAAGCAAATGAAATGAGGAATAAGTGGGTGATATTTATATCAGAATTACTGCCGCTCCATGAAGAATCCAATTTCAACAGGTCAGGCGCTCTAGGCAAGTTTCAAAAGTCGATTCAAAAATGGGATTACCAAAAGAATAGTTCAGATGAAATTCATTCACAAGAGGAGATGTTTATTGACGATTACAGATACGTAATGGATCACTTTGTGAAATCCCCATTTGGGTATATCAGTTCTTCTTTCGATCAAAAATTGGAGCTTGATAATGTCATATCTGCAGTAATTGATAGTCTACTGGACCTGGAGGATGAATTTTATGCATCAATAAAAAAAGAAAATAAAGTCTTGAACTCAATAAATTCAACACTAAATCCTAACTACATAACATCAGATAGTGCCTCAAGAACCCAAACCCCAAGTTTTATCAAGGACTCGATTAAAATTAGGGATATAAATACTCAGGCAAATAAGTGTTTTCTCAACGCATATGAGTCAATCAAGGATGTACCGCAACCCACAGCTTATGATATCTCCCTAGTAAATCCGGACTCTCTTTACCAACAAATGATGACACTAGAAAATGATTTCTATAGAAAGCAGTTCTTGATACAGGTTTACTTTACCTGTCTGTTGATTGAACAAATATTGACCAAGGATGAAGTTCATGACTTTTACAAGAATAATTATTCAAAAACAAGTATAAAAGAAATGGATATGTTTGATAAATTGAATAATCAAAATACCAAAAAGGCAACATTATTTGCCCAGCATTTGATGGAAAATAGGATCAACAAGTTTTATTGTTTTAAAGACCCACAGTTTTGCTCTTTAATAAAAGGTTTAAGTGTGTCGGAAGATTGTTTTGTGATGATAAAGCTGAATGGATTTAAACAATTCAGTGAATTCATCATAAATTCAAATGTTACTGAAGGACCAGAGATTGATACGTCTTTTAAAAAATTTGGTTTCGTAAAAATGGGTAATAAACAGATTAATAATATCTGGAAAATTGAAACAGGTTTTTCGAATCTAAACGCAAATGCAACCTCTCCAAAAAAATTATATGAGGAATTGGATAAAACTATCGAAAACTCAATGGATATTGATGAAAATAAGGACGATATAGTAAAAATGTGGCAAATATTAAGATCGCTCAGATCCCAATATCTATTCCACTTTGCCGGTTTTAGTGAGGAAGTGGGTTTGAAGGGAATTTTTAGAAAAGGAGAAAGTGACGCTCCTGCAGATTTAATTTCCTGGAAAAAAGAAGCAATAAACTCCTTCGGCGAACCTCGTCGCCAAAAATTACAGGAAGCTAGGGAATATATTAAAAAGAGAGCTGAAATGAAAAGAGAAAGTGAGCAACTTGAGAACGGAAATAATAAAAAACAAAGACTTGACTCAGAACAGCAAGCAATTGATTAAAACACATTACCCGATTAATACTAAAAAATGCTTTTTTTTTTAGGAGTTTTCTAAGATTATCGTATTTACTATTGTGTTAATAATATTTAGTATTTGTCGTGAAACCAGGTAAATATATAAATTCAAAACTGAGAAACAATAGCATGACGTGCATACAATTAAATTCTTAGTTTCATACTACATAATGGATTCAAAATAGATGCAATAAAATACAAATCAAATTGAATAGTAATCCCATAGAAACTACCGGGCAGCATTTTTAATTTCGGTTTTTGAACGCTAGTTCAATTGGTATGAAGTTGTTCTTGTAACTAAAATTGTGCTTGTCTACAATAACAATTTTACGTCTACCGTTCTGTAATAAATATGGTACAGCTCTCTTGAGTTCCTTCTGTTGTTCATTAGTCACACCCTTGATATTTAGAGTAACATGCAAATTTTCAATGTAAATATCAGGTAATTTTAAATCATACCGATATTCTAGAATATCATGTACTTTTTTTTTAACGGTTTCAATTAGAACGTTTGAATCTTCTGTGATATTTGTAATATTTACATTTGAAATAATCTCTAAGTGGTGTAAAGTTTTAAACTGTAACTGATTGAAGGCCAAAAGTGAAGATTCAATTGTACCTAGAGTGGTAGATAAAATATACGGCAATTTGTTAGTAAACGCAAAGTTAACAAACTCATCCTGGATGACTTCATCTGATACAAATGGGTATGATGATCTTGAAAACATTGAATTAGAACTTACTGAAGACGTCCTTCTTTTCATAGTGGGTGATTGGCTCTCCAATGAAATGATACTACTTTTTCTTAAATTGTCATTTGAGTTACCTACTAAGTTATTCCATCTGAATAAAGATGGAGATACCACTGGAACTATATCTGTTCCGAACCCAAAATCAGTCAAAGATTCATTATTATTATTATAACGAGAGTTGTAATCAAAAGAACCGTGTCGTATTGGCAGTTCAGGAGTGCTTCTAGTGGAATCGAATGATAGTTTTTCTTGTGTAATGATATTAATGTCGTCATCGATGTCACATGCAAATAAAGAAAGATGTTTGATATGTGGTACAGAGCATACTATACATTCATTAATGTGATTGAAGCCCATTTCTTCAAGCTTCCTAGGACAGTCAATTATAGATTGAGCTAATTCTTGCTCCTGGAGGTTAATTGTTAATGATAAATTGCCATTGCTAGAGTTTAGGAGTACTTTCTCCAGTATGTATGCATCCCAAACCGTCTGTAAGTTTATTTTAATGTTGGGGCACTTAATGTTAATTTCCTTCAGTAGAGTTGGGTCGGCATTAAAGTCTAAAATTCTGTATGTCGAATACAAAATTTCCAAAGTCAACAAATTAAATGGACACTCACAAAGCCACTTTAGCTGTTCCATCGAGTTTATGCTAACTTCTAGATGTTTTAAGTTTGCACTGGCGTCTTCAAAATCTTCCCAAGGTGTAATACAGGAATTTGTTTTCAAACGTTTCAGGTTTGGAAATTGGCAGTTAATAAACCTGGTATGATGTGTCGTTGATGGCTGCATCTCAAGTTCTAAGGTTATGATTTTTTCAAAATTCAGATTACGAAACTCAGGATCAGTTGCTCTAATCGTTGGCGAAATGATAAGTTCTTCTCCGGTATTATTACCGTTGATTATTGGATAGATTACACCGACATTAAAATTGTTCAAGTGTATCTTGTCACATCTGGGAAGAATATATTCGTTGGTGTCAGGTATGTTTGCCGCCAGAGGGAATTTCATAGATTCGATCACTTTCAAATCTTTACAGGGCTCTAAGAAGTCCTTCAAATTTAGATTCGGGTACTGGTAGTTTAGGTGTTTTATGGTACTGAGTCCAGGCGCAAATAAATGGTGGCGTGCATGCCTTACACTTAGGGAGAACAAGTTCGAAATATTGTACAGGTAAGTACTCTCAAACATGGTGTCTATGTCGCATAGGTCCGCCTCAGCTGGGACTGTGCGCGACCCAATAACGTGCAATTCGGTTAAAACCAGCTCGTCCTCTCTCAGTCCGAACTCCCTAAAATATAACTTACTCAGGAAATTGGTAGAAGTAGAATATATCACGCACACGTTGGTGCCGATTTGGCATAACCGGGCCATTTTGTTCACAGTTGTGACAAGCGCATCGCTGAAGCTCCTGTCTGACTGTATCACGACAACCAGATTCCTGAACCGGGCCATAAATTCAAACATCAAATCTCCATGAACTTTGTAGTCAGAATTAACAAAAAGGGTGTTGCAGCCCTTGTGTAAGAGCACTTGGTAATCCATAACACTGACGCTGCTCTCGTCCATGGGGTCTATACCCCCGTCCTGTATAACAACAACACCTACGGAACTCTTGACGACGTCCCGGAAATACGAAGAGATGTGGGACCATGAAATCGAGGTGCTACAACTATCAAGCCCTTGTAGAGCTATAGCGTTCAATATCTCCGACGGTAGATTCATTGTCATATACAGTCATATCCTTTTTGAAAGATATATATAGCGTATTTTACATCAAACCTTATATATTCAAGTACAGCAGAAAACCCAAAAAAAAAAAAGGATATTTGTACAGCAAGACAGACACATCTAATAAACAGTGCAAATGCTGTTATTTTATGTGCATTGTATAGATAGATGGGCAGACACCCCTTAGAGTCCTTTGACGGGGCACATTCCTGCGTTGATAGGCTAAGGAACCTAATATTATAGAGTTAAAGAAATTGAGTCATGGAGCAATGCGCATCGAGAAATTTTTCCGAAGCACAAGACAACATTCTCTTCACATTCCTTACCGAGAATGTAGGGAACATCCCATAGAACATGCCGTAGGCTTAGGGAACGTTATTAAAAACTAGGGAAGATCACCCGAGGGAGACGAGAGACTGTGGGGGTGCGTGGCTAGCGCGGTTCGAGTGGAGGGGTCAGGGGTGTGTGGTGTGTGTTGTGGTGTGTTGTGGTGTGTTGTGGAACGCGGACCAGGACCCTTAAATATTGTTACGTACAGGGTAATGTGGGTTTTTAGAGTTTTGGACTTCTTATTACTATATACTATACTGTATTATAAACACTTTATATTAACTTGATTTGATTTTTCAACCGCCTCTTAGTGTCAGGACCAGATGTAGTTGCATGCCATCCTGGAGTTTCGCGGCGTTTATTGTATCGTCGTTATTTCTGTTTTGGTATTGTTAGTAAAACAATTCGTAAAGGGCAGAGAGAAAAAAAAAATGGCTTTAAAAATATGCATACATTTGCTTTCCTTGGAAGATTAATCTTTGTTGTGAAGGAGGAATACCTTCTTTTTCTTCGAGCAGTTCTTTGATATGGTAGACTTTATCTTCGCCATCCAATTCTACAGGAATTTCTTTACCCGTAAGTGTTTTAACTTTAATAATCATTGTCGTTTGATGCTAGAGTCCTTTTTGTTTTGTCATTGTTTTTAGTTATACTAGCTCTTTATGTTTCTCTCCTTTTCCTTCTGAATTGAAAAATTATGGAAAGTGAAAAAAAAATTGAAAAATTAATGAAAAATGATGTAATACGGCTTATAGTAATTTTAAATATTTGATCCCCTTCTTGAATTTTTTATATTTTAACTTATTTTTTACTATTATTCTGTTACAAGAGGAGTTAGTGGAAGTGACAAGATACTTGTTTTTTTCTCTGTTAGTAAATTGAGAATGTTACCTACACCTTATGTGAAATGTGATTATGATAGGGTCTATGAACCGTCTGAGGATTCTTTTTTACTGTTGGACTGTTTAGAAATGGAGAGCGAGTTTCTGAGGAAACGGTTTAGTGGTAGGTTAAATGTAGTGTGTGAACTGGGTCCAGGCTCAGGTATTGTGACCACCTTCATGATGCAGAATGCTATACCGACAAGTTCCAACGCAAGTATATACTTGGCCTCCGATATTAATCCGTGGGCATTGGAAACTACGTGTGAAACTGCACAAAGGAACAGTTGTGAGAAGTCGTATTTAGATGTTCTCCAATCTGATTTAGCCACCAACATTCGTTCGAACGAGGTGGACGTGCTGGTATTCAATCCACCTTATGTGCCGGCTGAAACTGTACCGGATATACCAGCTGAAGATGAAAACCCTGATAAGTGGCTTGATCTTGCGTTAATGGGTGGTCCTGAAGGCATGGATATCACATATAAGGTATTGGATTCACTCGATACAATTTTATCACCAACTGGTGTGGCATATATCCTCTTCTGTGCTCGCAATAGGCCTGAAGACATGGTGAGGACAATGTCTGGAAATTGGGACATTAAACTTGTGGAGCAACGAAAGGCTGGTTGGGAAATACTTAGTGTATACCGGTTCAAAGCAAAAAGTGTTTTCAAGTGAATACCGAAGAGCACACGGTCCAAGAACACGATGTGATTAATGAAGTTTTACGATTCGTGTATACATTTTTTATTTTTTTATTATTTATTAATTCTTTTCCCTTTTTTTCTATGGGATCAACTAATTGAGAGTTATGTATTTTATTTGCTATGATTTACTCTCGTCTATAAAGTTATATTATATTCTTAAATTTTGCAGACCTTTGTGGTAAAGTCGAGTATAGGTTTCAATTTGGTTATTTGATCTGAAATGAAATGTCTATTGCTGAGTCTTTTTGAAGATCGCTTACTTGTACATGTTTCAGATTGTAATTTCGTTCATAATGGACGTAGCTTACATTTTGGAAAAAGCTTCTTAATTGATTATGCCTTTTTATGGAATGCACTCCCAATAGTAACGGATTGAAATGGGAAGTGTTAGCACTTAAATCCAATTCATCCATTGTAGTAATTTCAAACTCTCTTGTGGTTGATATTTGATCAGTCAAAGCCACATACGAATTTGTTTTATAGATACAATTGATAGTGTCTATTATAAAAATCCATTCGTTGGTTGCACTGAAACCTTCATAATTCAAAGCTAGTAAAATGTCAAGTGTTTTACATAATTGCAAAATATTGTTCGTGTCGATTTGTGCTTGAATTTGAAGATTTTCGAAGAATTCCTGTAGATTACATTGTAGTACAGACGTTATCATACACCAGTGCTCATTAAAATGTGATTGCGTGAATTTTAGGAGCGTTACTCGGAAAAGTAACCAACACAATGCCTTTAATTCTGATTCATTTGCAATCAGGTATTGGAGGACAAAATTGACGATTTGTTGGAAGTATAATAAATATTGGTCATTTTCCCCGATAATTATAAGGAAAGCCAATCGCAGTATATTTCTTTTCTTACTTTCATTTTCTGATTCACCCCATGAATTGAACGAAATAGCAGTGGGAGCTAATCCTGTTTTTTTTGTTGTAATTAGTGGAAGTAATTCAGGTAACAATCTGTTCTTTATGTCTGGATAATTAGACCATTCTGAAATAATATCATTAAAAGTTTCATCCTTGAACATAATATTGATTAGTTTATCATCATAGAAAGTATCCTGCATAACTTGTTTCCATTGCTTGACCTTTTGCCCAATCTTAGCGACCTCCAGCAGTAGCAATTTAAATTCTCTTAAGTTGATAACCTTTTCATGTTCCTTTAGATTAGGATATATAATTGTATTAGTGATAGAAGTTATCACTAAGGAGAATTTATCGCCGTTATTGTTTTCGTTTACAATATATTGTGTTTTATTCACTACTTTTTGTAAAGACTTCATCATTTCTGTGAACTCTATCTTATTCTTTGAAGCTCCATCAAGTGCTGAAGGGAAGTACTTCAAAAATGTGTCTGCTAATTCCTTACGTGCCCGCTTTTCTTCCCCAAATTTAGATTTTGCAATTTTATCGGCAATAATGGCGCAATATTCAAAGATAGATAGGGTGATTTCCTTATAGGCATACTGGTTGGCAGTTATCTCTTTTAGAAGTGCTATGAAATCTGGGTAAAAGTCTTCGACCGATGTATTCTCCAATAACTCAGTATATCTCAGGAGGTAATCCATTATTGCTTTTACAGAAAGCTTATTCAATAATGAAGGATCTACTTTATTGACTTTTGTTGCTTGTGCTTTATTTGGTATGGCTTGTAGAGAAAATTTAACAGTGGAAGATCTATTACAACGTATTACAATACTATTAAAAAAGTGAGGTATTGTAAGAGCTGGACGATTTCCGTCTAGTGACTGTAATAATACAATAGTCATGTTTTCGTTCTTTAGATTTATTAGAGATTCTAATACCTCCGAAGGTTCCAGAAAATATAATTTTTCCAAAATATTCTTCGTCCTGAATTTAAATTTATAACTGGTATGACTTGCATGAATAGTATTATTAGAACCGACTGCACTTGATTGGTTATGGGACCACAGCCATATGTCAAAGGCACAACTTACAACTTGTTTGAATGATTGTATTACCACATCCCTGTCACCCTGTATCTTTATATCATTAACACTATTATCTGAAGAAAACACATTCGAAACCATCGATTGTAAAAAATCTGAACGGCCTGAATTACTACCGAAATAACTTTCATTCTCACCAGCAACAAGGTAGCTATGCGATACTCCGAGTAGTTCTTCTAGACCACCAATTAATAATGAAATTGACTCGAAAAATCCACCCCTTTCCTTTTCCAATGCAAACAACCTTTGTACACATTGTACCATTGATGCTACTAATGGTAAGATCATACGGAAAATTGATTTCTCAAAATATACAATACTCTCCGAGAGTAGTTGGATATATGCAGTAACTATCAGGGGTCCATTCATTGTTGACACACTGGTAACCAAATAGTCGATATATTTCATGTGTGTACTACTGTGTTCAAAAATATCCAATTTTATTCCATTCTGATGAGATAATCTTAATACCTTAGATACGATATTAATCAAAGCCACGGCAATCAATTCTCCCTCTAATTCTCCTTTTGAAATATAAAATGAAGATTTATCTAGTAATAATATGACGATTTCCTTGAAATTGGTTTCCGAACCATCAAGTAATATATCGAGTAATACCAATGCACTTCTAACACTTTTAGGATGGCTATTATTCTTTTTTTGAAGAAATTTTAACAATATCTCGATTGTCAGATTTTTGTAAGTAGAAACGTCTTCATCCTTCAAAATTTCCAAGGAAGAAACGGAGCTCAATTCTGATTTAAAACTCTGTAGAATTGCACCATTATTTGTTATCAAAGTATCTCTTAGTAACTGTATTCTATACGTGAACATCTCTAAATCATCTGTCTCTGATATATTTTCTTTTTTGAGAAAATCAAATTTGGTAAGATGGTTTACCAAGATGTTGAATAAATTATTAATGGAACCCCCCACGAGCACAGAATAAACCCACTTCGAGACTATTAAATAATATGGGTTTTGAATATCATTCAATTCATCAAGGACAATCTCTAGAGGTCTATATGATACAGTGGAGGTTTGCGGCAATCTGTTCCATAACAAATTTAAGATATCAATCCTGATTTTTATAGATTGTTCATGAGCAAAACCTGTAGCGACAGCTGATTCAACAAACTCGGTTGGCATTGCTCTCTCGAAAGATTCAATGCATTTCATTGCTGTATCCTGATATGCTGGTTTTGTTAGAAAATACCACAGTGCCTGAACTAATTTAGATAGAAGCTTGACTGATTGGAGAAGTTCCATCCGCTTTGATAGGTAGTTAGTGTAAAGTTCGACAAGTCCTGAGAAATAAAATATATCCAAAATCCTATGGCTGTTAAAAGAATCGAATACTGAATCAATAACTTCAACATCAGAGCATACGTTATCATTATTCGGTTCATCGATTTCAGGAATTTTGTCGAAGAACGATATATATAAGTTGGCAATTTTTTGCAATGAAAGGCCATTCCTAATTTGTTCTAGCAGTATATTTTGTAAATGATTTACAATCAAATAAGTTAAATCTTCAGTTCTAAAAGGACTCTGTATATTATTTTCGTCATCGGTTACAACATCTTGTAATGGATTAGACACTTTATCATAAAATGATTCGATTGTCTTTAACACATCACTATCAGTAGGGAAATTAGTTTTAGTTAGATGAGAATGAGAAACTGGTAGGAATCCCCTCTCCGGTATATTGGCGAGAATAATTTGGCAAATATCATAAAATTGGATAGAGTTAAATTTAGCGTTGCTAAGTGATATATGACATTCGGAAAGTAAAGCTAAGAATAATAGGGGCAAATGACGAACAACAATTTCTTCATCATTAGAAATATTAAAGTTACTCAGAATAAATTGTAGCAAATTAAGATCTTTGAATTTGATCAAATATTGGAATATTTCTCCCCAGATAATATTAGTCTCTACTGCATCAAAAAATCTGCTAGCAGCGTTTACAACGTGTTTATTACTTTTCCTACTGTACGCAGCCAAAAATAAATCGATAAAAAGAGTCGGAATTATCAAGGAACCTATTTCCCACCTATCCATGATCGACAGGCATATCTTATAAGCCATAATGATGTCATCATCATTAGTTAATAAGTCTTTAAGACCCTCTATTATACAGGCTAGACCATTTTTCACAAAGTATTCATTGACTGATTCGGTAATTCCGTTAACGTCATCTGTGGATGATTTGCTGTTTAGACTTAAGGAGCTAGCATCCGTATTTCTTCCGGTTGCTGATTTGAAACCAAGCAACCAATTCCATACTCTTCTATTCAAGGACATATCCTTATTTAGTGTCGTCTTGCAGCAACTCATAACTAACATTTTTTTGTCATCATGCGAAATAAGTGTTTCTAGGACCGGGGAATCCAACCGAATCCTTTGTAAGAGCAGCTCAAGTATACTACGTTTAATTAAAATGTCATTTTCATCATTAAGACAGCTGACCAAACATCGAATTAAGAGCCCAGGTTCTGGAATAACCAAATCTCTAGCAGCAGGTTGTAGAGTTGAAAGCGCATCTTCTTTAATTCTTTTTCGTTCTGAGAGTTCTAGAGCGGAGGTACTTTTATCTGCTTCCTCTGAATTGTTATCATTATCTCTTCTCTTAAGCTCAATTACTTTATGAGGAATTGCATTAATAGATGGAAACTTCTTTGTCAACCAAACTAAACCACCTGCTCTTCTTTCTGGATGATTAGATATTACGATAAAACATGTTTGCCAAAATAGGGAATCATCTCCCAAATTCTCTTTCAATGTTTCAATTAATTTTAGAGTTAATCCTAGAAACTCGCTACTCTCATCCTCAATACCCGGAAACAAACTTGCAATTAAGGGTTTAATTATAACTTTCAAAGTCTCTGAATGTAATTGTAAAATGTATTTCTCGAATACCTCTATCACTTGTGATCTAACCGACATGGATGCGTAAGACATTAACGGAAGAACACCAGGAATCCAAATATTCACCTCATTTGCCAGCGTTTCTTGTCCAATGCTCTCAAATATATATGTGTAAACCTCAAGTGACTTCGCGTGTACACCAGCTGGCAAGGTTGGTGATAAAGAGGATGCCAATTTCCTGCTTACATCATATGGATGAGGAACAAAATACTGCACATTTTGAAATTTAGGGGACCAACTCTGTAAAGCTTTTAGCAATGAACCTAAACTAGATATATAATCGGCCCATTCCTCAACAATATCAAACTTTTTAATAGCTTTCTCGACCTGGGAACAGAATTTTTTCTGTCTGCTATCCAATTGTTTGTTATTTGAATCCAATGTCAAAGGACGCAATGGTAAAGACATTTCCCAAGACGTTTTTCTGATCAAAAAAAAAGGATTTAACTGAAGAGTTAAACGAAATAGATACTGATCGTTTGAATAGTAATTAATTGTCCTTTAAAATATGTTTAGATTCCTAGTCTTTTACAATATCTTTGATTTATTGGAATACAGCAACTTAAATCTTGCTCTTCGATAATTGTTCTTGATTATATCTTCGGTCCTTCGGCAAAATAATGGCCAAAAGCAAACCCGACAAAAGTTATCGTGTCAAATTATAGATAGAACAATGCTAATGCTATAATAACGAATCTAAGAATATTCATAATATATGCATTTAAATTGGACAGCTAAATAGCCTTTTTATTATTTAAGTTTGAAATTCCATATTGATGCAGGTAATTTAATGAAAATGACATTAGAGAAAAGAAAACATGTTTTTTATGAGAGCCCATTCCAAACAAATGTGTTTCCATCCCATCCAGTGGTTGAAACATAGCCTGGAATACCCCATAAACTCCAGTCAGCCCCAAACACAAATTCAGTATGATGTTTAAAGTTAGCAATGCACCCTTTTGCAAGATGGGACCCATTCGTTTTCCCTGTTGGTTCATTATTAGCTACAGAGAGATCCTTCCAAATCTTGCAAGTCATATCATAAGAAGTAGAAAGGAGAATATCGTTATGATGAGGTGACCAGCACACTTTTTTAACGGCCAAATCATGAGCATTAGGTATTTCGTTGATGAGAGCTGGGGGTATGTTATTACGTAATTCATTTCGTGAAGTCAGCATCCTAATATCCCAAATTGCAATACTATTATCAATTCCAGAAGTGGCAATAATGTTTTGTCTGTATTTATTGAAATCAATTGATAATACGCCTCTCCCCTGGTGGCCATAGAAGCTTTTCTGGTTACTCCTTGGATCTTGCCTTAGATCAAATAAGGTAATATACGAGTTACCAGCACAACACATGATGATATTGGAGTTATGAGGGGAGAATAGCGCTTGGTATACACAATTTTTGTTTTGTGACTTTTGGTTCGGTACATTTCTATCACCTACGGTTGTCTCTGGTAAATTATCAAGGAGACTTGTGACTTCTACTGGATGTGGAATAAATGTTGCAATACTTTTTTTTCTTGAAGGAGTCCATATTTTAACCTGACCATCCCAGGAACTACTTACAAAATTCCTTTTATCAACTAAATTCCAGTTACAACTGTACACCTCTTTTCCGTGTTCCTTGAAGATTGCAATTGGGTATTGCTGTAACGTTATATCAAACAAACGGAGGGTACCATCACCTTGTGCAGCCAGTACTTGATTTGCTTTAAGCTCACTCCATGCAACGTCAAAGAGGCAATCTTTTGTTAAAAAGGCATTCTTTTCTTGAATATTTCCATTACCACTTATCTCCAGTATAAATAATTTCCCATTACCAACAAGACCAAAATTCGAGCCGGTGGAGACAGCTAAAACGTTATCATAAAATGGGGAATATTGAACACCATATCCGCAAAATCCGGTTGTATGGTAACGTAACATTCCTAAATATTCTCAAAGCCAGCTCTTCTGTATCTGTTTGTAGAAGCTAGGTATGAAGTCATAAGCGGTGGCCTATTAAATATTTTTCGGCTGCTCTTTATTCTTGGAGATCACTTGCAAAAAAATTAAGGGAAATAAAGCGATTTAAACAAAAATAATAATAATAATAATAATAATAATAATAATAATAATAATAATAATAATAATAATAATAATAATAATAATAATAATAATAATAATAATAATAATAATAATAATAATAGACACCACCTACTACTAC